>JAEIFU010004564.1:0-12434 GCA_018904235.1 Lordiphosa stackelbergi | reverse complement strand
AGTCTGTCATAACTCAAACATGTAAGAAAGTTGGTTAAGCCCAACTGTAACAATTTCTCCATAACCGTATAAGATTACGCTCACTTACTTCAAAAATGGCATAACTCAAAATTTGAAATTTTTGACTTGATGTATTTCTACTTTGCTGTGTTTTGTACTAATTTATGTACCTAAAGTTTTTAAATTAATGTATCTTAAACTTTCCATGTGAGATGAGAATACGTCGTTATATCATTTGTATTTTCATATTAATGCAAGAGCATCATATCTCAGTTGTCCTGCAGTCGTTATTACACATACATACTTCGGCTTTCAGTTAAGTTTTCCCTGCTACCGACTGTGAAAATGAGATGTCAAAACGAATGCACCCATAGGCTAATTGAAGTCTAATTAATTTAGTTCGAAATTGACTATCAAACCAGGAAGACTTCCAATATTTCGTTCATTTCGTCTAAGCATTGCAATAACCGACATAGGCGCATACTCCCCCAATCCAATTAAAATAAGTGAGAATCAAGGCTGCAAACCGATCCTGAACCGAACCCCTAAGAACCGGTTCGATTCGGGTTTTTTGGGTCCGAAGAACCGGATCACGAACCGAACCCCTAATATTTTTGACTCCTCGAACCTGAACCCGAACCGGACCGATTTTTCAAAAAACTAGGTTCGGTTCAACATATTATGTAGTTCTTCCAACGACTCTTATAAAATATAGAAATTGCTTGTAATCTGACTGCTCTCATTCAATAAGTTTTTCAATCCTGCGACATTTCTCTAAGTCAGATTTATACTATCAACGTCGATAATGAAACGTATATGAATCGAGCAGGAGAACTTGTAAATGACAACTGCAGAACAGGTATGCAACTATAAAGAGTGCAATGTTGATTGATGAAAGGTTGCTCATGTGCGTCAAAAGCATTTCTTGATTTGGACTATGGCCAAGTTATCTCAATAGATTTCCTGGAAAACTCTGTTAAAACAGCTTGTTGTGCTGCACAAACTCTAAATTTAGTAAATAACGAATTTTTTAGAGAAGTTTAGTTTGACATTAGTATACTACTCTACAGAGTTCCCTATACTTCGGCCGTACAAACCTCTAAAAGGCCAAACAATTCGGTGTCCTGAAACCTCTTTTGGTTGTTTTCAAATGTTGCGTTGTCGACTTGGCCCATGTCTAATAAAGATTGAATCAATTAATAGGGACTAACTTGATCTTATGATCTTTGCTTAATATATTAAAGAGGGTTTAAAATTTGATTTAAAAATATTGTCCACAAAAAAAAAAGAAAACAAGAGCAAACCTGCAACTATCCATTAGAAATACATTTCGTTTTAATTGCTATCAAAATTAAAAGCTAAGGCTTAAAAAGATAAATTTAACAAGATGTGTGGAAGAAGTTAATAAAACTGAAAGTGGTTATATTAACGAATTATGAAAAAACCTATCGTACTCTGTTTTGTGAGAACGTCAAATAAAGAAGAAGAAGCAGTAAACAGTTGTGAAAAATGTAAGTACGCTTTTTAAAATATATTTTGTCTTTAAAATTAAAAATGTTTTATGGAAAGCATAGAACTCCGAGCAGGGCCGTGTGTTGGCCTTCCCGGTCCGAAGGTTTCACAAACGTGGTGGCGTGGCGGGTGGGCTCGAATGAGTGGCGGGGTCGGTTTAAAGTATTTCCGCGAATACTTACAATCATAACGTTAAACTAAAATAGCCTTTTCGGTTCAAATAGTGATTTTCGTTGTCAGGTGGCTTAAAAATTTTGACATACGTTCCATCCACGCACTCAATTACTCCTGGAATCCGAAATTTCGTATAAAGTGGCGCTTCGAAGCCGCAAGCCTTTCAGATGTTTGCTCTAATTTTTATAAAACGAGGACAAGTTTTCTCTCTAATAATGGAATTATTTTCCACAAAGTTTTGCAAACGATGGGTCTTTAAATCGCCAAGTGTGCATCCTTTCCAATGACTCGTTGGAAAGAGCCGACACCTAAAAACCGTAGGGCTACAGCCAATTACAGTACTGGGGGAACTGATGTCCTGGGGATATCGAAACAGGCAGAGTAAGCTTCTTACGCTTCATCAGAAATGTTAAGTGGATTGGATGCATTTCTGAGGGTTCTTGCGACGAATTTTCTCTATCGCCAAAGTCCTTCTTTAAACATCCAAAGCTATCAATGCAGCCACTGGCATTTTTTAATTTTATTTGTACATTTCTCATAAATTTTACAGTTATATTTCCACACTCATTTACACAAACAGGGTTGTCAACAAATTCTAATTATGTCGCGGCCCAATTTATTTTAAAAATTTTTCCGATATAATTGAGTTTTTAATGCTCCATATTCATTTAAAGTTTAATAATTTAGTGCATCTTATCCGACAGACTTTAAGCATTTTGTTTGAAACTAAAAAAATAGCTTGCAAACAATTATTTAAATTGTTTTGAAGCCGACAACCCTGTCATGGCAGCCACATTGAAATTACTACCAGTCAGCTGTTTTTTGCCATTCTCTTTATGCGACCCTCGAAGCTGACTCCGAAAAAATGAAATCTCCGACATTTGCAGAACACCGACATTTGGTTTTTTAAATCAACTGTCCCCTAAATCATCTAGAGATTAAAAAAAAAAAAACTATTGACTGTGAGACGCAATGGAACTTAACCTCTAAAAATGTGCTAACGTTTACTAACAATTAAAGATTTATGTAATCAGAGTTCTTTAAAGAAGCTCCATCTAAAATCTTTTGAATTGAAAACTGCAGGATTCACAATAACTACTAAGTGATAATAATTCCGCTGGCTTTCAAAATTCACTTTTAAATGAATCAACTTTTGATTGCACAGAAGAGTAGGTTATGAAAGCCATAGGAAATATAAAATCTGTAAATGATGTTATAGATTCGTTCGAAAATTGTTCAAGAGAACATACACCGACAAATGTTTTAATATTTTGGAAAGGTCAAAAAAACGAATACTTAAAACAAATTGCCCTAACAATACTTGATGTTTCAGCAACTCAGGTATCAGTTGAACGATCCTTTTCAACATATAAATTATATCTTTCTGATCTAAGAGCTAGTTAAAAAGCTCCTAGAGATGTAATACTCAAAAGTTGTGAAAGTAGATTAAATTTGATAACTGAAGTAGCATTATCTCTATAAATATAAAAGAGAGTGTCCTGATTCACTGACTGATTGGCAATCATCGCACAGCCTAAACGGTAAGAGATAGAAAGCTGAAATTTGGACAGGAGTTTTGTTAGTGGTGAAAGTGCGTACTAAGACGGGGTTTTGGAAATTTCCACCCCGAAAAGTCGGAAAAGCGTCGGAAAAGTTTGTATGGGAAAAATGTCATTTTTCATATTGACTTGAAACTTAGTTTGTATGCAAAGTACGCGAAATAATTCGACACGTGTTTTCCCGATTTTGGAAAATCCGCCCACGAGGAAAATGGCCGGAAAATTCTGCATGCAAAAAATATTTTTCATCGGTTTCATGTAAGGATAGAATGCGAAATGGTTTGAAATGTGATATTCCGAAGTTGGAAAATTTGGCCTGACGGTCGGAAAATTCCCGGAAAATTCTGCATGAAAAAAACTATTTTTCATCCGATTGGCTTCAAAATCGGTTTGTAAGATCAAAATGAAAATTCATTTGTAATTTAATTTTCCTATGTAGGAAATAACGCCGGGAAGTGAATGGGATGTGGGTGGGATGTGAGTGGGATGTGGGTGGTTTGTTGTTTTGGAAGTGGGTGGTAAGTGGTTATGAAGTGGGTGGAATGTGGCGGGAAGTGGGTGGGGTGCGGGAGGAATGTGGGTGGGATGTGGGTGGTATGCAGATGTAAAGTGGATTGGATGTGGGCGGGAAGTGGGCGGGAAGTGGGAGGGATGTGGACTACTATTCGTTATACAAATACTCTGGAGAGAGAGAGAGAGAGAACAACCAAAGTGGAGCGAATGGTTGCTCAAGCAGAGAGTTGAATAAAACGTTTAAGTCAGTCGTCGATCTGCAGTCATAAGTGAAACATCAATATGCAATAAAGACATTTGTATTTTTATTTAAACACCTAACGACATGTGTTATCCACGGATCATCTATTCCCCCTACAAGACAGACGGACGGACAAAGCTCAATCGACTCAGCTCGTTGTCCTGATCAAGAATATACATAGTTTATAGGGTCGGAAATGAATATTTCTATGCGTTGCAAAATTCTGGGCAAAATCATAATACCTTTGGCAAGGGTATAATAAGGAAGGGCCATAGTTCAGTTAAATGATTGCTATTAGTTTAGTTTTGGTTTTGTTACCTTGATCAGCAAACAACTAAATTTGGTGTCTTCCAGTCTTTCAACTTTTCAAGCACAATTACTAAATAATCACACTTTACAGGTACAATTATTCAAGTAATTGTAAAAGTAATTAAATTTTTTAGTATTCACTGAATATTCGTAATTCCACGTTACAATTATTAAATAATCGTAATCATGAATTGTTTTCTCATTACCTAAAAAATTTTGTTTTTAGTAAAGAAAAGTAACTAAATACGGGAAGTAATGAATACATTACAGCTCTGTAAACTGCTTATTATCTTCAATTTCAAAAATTCTTCGTCGAAGCAATCACTTTATGTTCTTCATCAAGATTTTTGTTCTTTGATCTTCTTCATTTTCGTCGTGACATTTCTTCATTATCAGTATTTGTAAAAAATTCAAACCGTTGTAACTGCCGTCTACTGAAATTGTCCGGATGTTTGTAACGCATAGAAGGAAGCATCTCCAACCACATCAAGTATATATATTCTTGATCAGCATGACGAGCTGAGTTAATATAGCCATGTCCGTCCGTCTGTTTCTATGCTATCTCCTCCCTCAGTTTTAAAGCTATCGTAACCAAATTTCGGAAGCGGCCGGATCGGATGACTATAGCATATAGCTGCCATAGAAACGATCGGTCGAAAAAGTAGTTTTAGTGAGAAAAACTTTTTTGTTTTTAATGCTGGCGCTCCCGAACCTCGTATTAATAAGTTTTCAATGCTTTTACATAAGTCCGTTCGAGATATGAATATTATTTGTTTCAACACAATTTTGGAGAGTTTGATCAATATGGGATGAATAAATCGTATAGTTGCGATATAGAAAACTGGCAGGCATATAACATGCTCCAAGGGTATATAAACTTCGGTCGAGCCGAAGTTACCTTGCCTCTATTTTTATACCCGTTTCTCGTAGAGTAAAAAGGGTATACTAAAGTCGTGCAAATGTATGTAACTGGCAGAAGGAATCATTTCCGACCATATAAAGTATATATATTCTTGATCAGCATCAACAGCCGAGTCGATTTAGCCTTGTCCGTCTGTCCGTCCGTCCGTCCGTCCGTCTGTCTGTATGAACACCTAGATCTCAGAGATGGTAAGAGATAGAGGTTGGACATGTATGGGACAAATACTTCTTTTATCTGCACGCAGATCAAGTTTGGTTCAAATTTTGGCCACGCCCCCTCCCGCCCCCGCAATTTGGAAAAACGTTATATCTCCTAAAGTTTTAAAGATAGAGGTATCGTACCTTCTAGGGATAGTTAGTAATTATAAAAAAATAAATCGATTTGCTGAAAAAATGATAAAGATCGGATGAACGGTTCTCAAGTTATAAGCAAAAAAGTGATCCAAGCCCTCCCCGCTACCACCCTAAAAAATGTTGCATACTTTTTGGATGGTCGCACAAAGGAACGCGGGTACACTTTTAAACATGTTTTTTCATGAGTAACGGGTATATCGAAGTCGGTTAGAGCCGACTTTAACTTACGCTCTCGTTTAAATTAAATTTTGCGGACGATTGACATTGCACTTCTACCCTGCACTAGGGTGACCTTCCATTGTTAGTGTTGGTGTGTTAGTGTATGTTTATGTTTTGATTATTTGTTCTCTTCCGGTTACAATGTAGTCTTTTAATGTCGCAAGCACGCTCACTAAGAGAGTCATATGATCAATGTTTTAGAGGCAGCAGCAAGCCGACGAGACATAGCCGGATTTTAAAGCGTGCCAGTTGCCTCAAAAGCCGAAAAGACAGCCCGTACGTAATTCGTTACGGTGTTTCCCAAGGTTCGGTCATCCGTTGACCGTTGTTATTCACCTTGTATACTAATGACCTTCCTCAATGTTAGTCCGCTAGTAATGTCCACCTATATGCTGATGATGTACAACTTTATGTTAGCCGCCCTTTACAAGAAATGAATGAGTGTTTTAGAATTACTAACGAAGAAATTTTAAAAATAAGGAACTGGGCGAAATTTTATTAAGTCAATCTGTCTGCCTGTCTGTCTGTCAAGGGTTGTTGTCAACAACATTGAAATTGCATTTGTTGAGCAAGTCTCAAACCTTGGTATCCAATTTATCACAGTTCTTACGTGGACTAACCATATTGCAAAAGGAACTGGAAAAATATACGAAATTATGAGACAGCTGTCTATCACGCAAAAACTCATCCACCTATTTCTTATGCTTCTAATTGCCAAATCAAGCCTAGTTCCAACCGTTTTTTATGGAATAGTAATTTTTGGTTCTTGTGATGCTGAAGCATGCAGAAACTAAAAGTGGCATTCAATTCTATTGCAAGATTAATTTTTTGGAAAAAGGTGACTTTAGATTAAATATACTTTCGCTATTTAAATCGCTATTAAAATCTTTCTGATGGTATAAAGGACTATACGTGAATGCATAAGAAACCATGAGAAACTACGCCAATGCAATTAACTTCAAGTTTTTGCTTCGAATTATAGCAGAAACCACATAAATATAATGATGGAAAAAATGTCGCGTTGGACATGTCACGTATCGACAGAGATAAATATTTTTTTACAAAAAATTTACTCAAGATTTTTAAATCAAATATACATTTCAAAGAACTATTCATTCATAAAATATTAAAACTATTTTGGTTTAGTCATTGTGTTAGGTTTTGCTAAATATTGTCTTCATACAGCTGCTCCCCAAAACCACTTCTGTTTTTGTCACGTTCGAATAGCTTCCAATTTTGTCATTATTTTGGAAACCGAATTTCACTTGATAGACACTTTAACACTAATTAAAGTACTTGCAGAGAGCTATATTATACAGTAAAAAACGAATTAAAAATTCGATTTATTTTGACTTTTTTTCATTTTCAATGTGTACGACGGTCACGGTTCGACAGAATGGAAATGCCCATATGCATTTAATCGTGATCGAAGGGATGATATAACTTGCTTTGCCCATTAAATTTTGGACTTAAACTTAGAAAACTGGACTAGTCTTGAAACATTAATACAACTAGTGAGCCTTAGTATTTATTTCATAATGTACAACTTGTGTCATCAAGAAGGACCTATAACATAGTTTGCAAACGGCTAAAACTCGCAAGTTGTGAAAAACAATTTTTTATTCTCGCAGTCGGCTATTGGAATGATCGACCGCATTTTATTAAAAGCATAAGGAGCACAACGTATTTCAAAATTAAATTATCTGATTACCCAAAGGAACATTCGAATTCTAGTTCAACTTAATTTAATCTTTTCTAACAAAATTATTAAAATATCAAATATAATAATTATTTTTAGTCTTAATTATTACTATTATTATTATTATTACTTTAATTACACAAGTTTACAGAAAAAAGGCCAACTTTCGCAACATAACATATAACTTTGAAAAGCGCGATGATATCGAAAAATTGAAAATATGTAAAATAAGAAGAAACAAAGGACGACCAACTATTTTTTTTTAAGATTTTTAATATCAGCAGAAAATTTTCAGAATTATTTAATCTTAGGAAAAAGTCGATTTTATCCAAAAATGACCACATTTTCAATACTAAAATTCAAAAATTTGTACCTTATCAGCAAAATCAAAACGTTATTCAATGCAGCTCACATTGAAACAAATGTGGCCACAGGACCAACAAATGAATAAATAACTCGCTTAACACACGTTTATGCAAATATCTTGTAAATCTGGGAGAAAACGGACAATTTATTTGAGTTCAGCGGCAAAAAATTACATAAGGAACGATTGATAACTTCCCTGTTGCAAAAGTTGGCCTTTTGTTATAAACTTGTATTATTATTAAAGTGAAAACACATTTTGTGACCGATTACTTCACTAAGCACTTAGCACTAAGCACTAAGCCTTGTGTCATTGGGATATTAAAAAAAACAAATCAAAGCAAACCAAACTTTTTCCCGCTGGTTGCCAATACTTATAAAATTCTGGAAATATAAGTTAACACCAGCCAGCGCCCCCTCCCCTTCACCCTCTCCCGCAACGTCCACAGCTAACATAGCAGCAACAACAACATTGCAATGTGAGGGCGCTGACCGTCCGTTAGCTGTCTCAGCTAACACCTTAATCACTCGTCATGCGCCCCTCACCCTTCGACCAACCCAAATAAAACTGCAGCGCTAGCGTCCGGTTACAGCAACAAAGTGATGGAACAAATACGGCCGCCGCTGGCGGTTTCCCAATATCCGCTGCACTCTGCCAGCATGCATGCGGTAAGCATGGCGTTTTCAGAGATTGAGAGGCAGTCGGAACTGATGGGCTTAGCGGTGAACGAGAAGAAGACGAAGAACCTAGTGTCCTCGAAACAGAAGTACACGCGTCTTGGGCAATCTGTTGCAATGGGAGAGTACAACTTTAAAGTTGTAGAGGACTTTGTCTACCTCGGAACGATGATAACCGGCGACAACAACATCAGCCTGGAAATCCGAAGAAGAATCACGCTCGCAAACCGATGCTACTACGGGCTCAGTAGGGAGTTCAAGAGCAGAGGCCTCAAGCGAAGAACAAAAATAGCGCTATACAAGTCGCTTATCATTCCAGTCCTGCAATACGGCGCAGAAGCATGGGCAATATCATTAGCGGATGAGGTGGCGATTGGCGTTTTCGAGCGAAAGATTCTTCGCAGGATTTATGGACCTTTGAAAGTTGGCGATGTTTTCCGCATTCGAAATAATGACGAACTGTATGAGCTCTATGGGGACACCTGTCTGGTCAAGCGCATAAAGCAACAGCGGCTGCGCTGGCTGGGACATGTTACCCGTATGGATGAACAAGCTCCAGCAAAAATGGTCTACAAGAGGAATGCGAAAGAACTGGGACATGGCAAGGTGGGACGACCACCTCTAAGGTGGGACGACCAGGTGCGGAAAGATATTTCCAAGCTTGGCGTAAGAAACTGGTGCCAGCTCGCACGGTGCAGAAGCGACTGGCGGACATTGCACAGTGGTCGCTCCCATACGACAAAAATCAAAAAACCGAAATCAAAATTTTACACTTTGAAGTATGTCGATCATATCATAAATAAATTATCTTTTTGAAACAAACAACCTTTTTTTGAGTGACCATTCGCTCTTTGTGTAAAAATCCCTTAAATTTAAACCATTTGCTACGCAATTTAGTGCTTTGTGTTTTGTCTCAAAGTGACCTAACATTTAAAAGTTAAAAAAATTTACAAATAAAAGTTACAATAACTTTTTAATGATATGGATAACGTTCGAACAGGTATTAACTATGAATTGAATTATTTAACAATTTGGATATTGTGCTTTATCTTTTAAAACAAAGCAAAATCAGAAATGACCTTTTTTGATTGTTTTTCGTTTACTTTTTGTACTTTCACTTAAGCTTTTAGTTGTGATGCCGATCGATTCCGATGCTCATTTTTATTTTCATTTATTGTTAATAATAATAGATTAAAATAGTAAAAGAATCAGCTGCCCGGAGCTGCCCGGAGGAGCTGCCCAGCGTCAAAATATTTTGATCCGCATGCAGAAAGTATTTGTGTTTTGTTGTTTGTGTTTTTCATGTTAAGTGCTCTTTTATGTGTTTTTTATTGTTGCAAGAATAGTAAATTTCAAATTGATCTGTTTTCTTAATTTATTGTTAGAAATGTTTATTTTTAGCAATCATTTATAATGCATTTCGTACATATTAGTTTTTCGAAAGTGGTGCGCCCTTAAATGGCACTAATGCTTAAAGAGGTCGGAAAATTGTCGATTCGATCCTTTGCAGATTTCGAAGAGTTGCAGATTTTTAACTTTGCTGTCTGCAAATAATTTTACATCCGGTGTCAAAGCTGCTATCATACTAACTTGACTGTTATGCTGAAGCATTCGAATTGGCTTGATTTGAAGCTCTCTTTCACAGTGACAAAAAGAGCAAATCAAACATTAAATGACGCAAATGGTTATGAATAAGCGGAATATATGATGATGGATGCCTATTCAACTAAAAACCACTTACTTATTCAACTTCTATTAACTACAAAATTTCATATAATATTTTACCCAGTTACGATAATGTTCTGCAAGCTGAAACGCACAGTTATCCAAGTAGCATTAGTGTAAGTGAATCACTCGCTGAAGTTGATTTACAAAGTTAAGTTAATCATTCAGTTCCACGTATACTGAATCGTCAATCAAATTAAAGAGTCTGTTTTTGAATTATTTGTTGATTAATTAATTATTTTATTGACAAATTTTCTGTTCAGAAGTAAAATACATATAAATAAATAGGCTTCTGGGCGTGTAACCATGCCCATTTTTTTTTTTCAAAATATATTTATAGTATTGTTATAGGCTTACAGTTTAAATTACGGACTTGAAGGACACCTACAACTATTTTTGTCGCCTACTTCCATACAAGTCCGACCACTGTGCATTGGTTGCAGCGGCCGAGACCGTCGAACGGTTGTGATGCAAGCATCGGGCCAATCAAGAAGAAGAAGAAGAAGACTCTGCCAGCATCGAAATATACCGACACCGCGGGATTCTGGAGCAGAGGCCGGCCTTTTGTACCCCCCACTTGAACACACACGATCTCTCTTAACAATAAAATATAATTTGTAACGTTTAACCAACAAGGCAGAATCTTATTTAATAATTTGATCGATTTGAGTTGGGAACCGGAGGAACGGGAATTGAATTCAAGGAGATGGAAATCATACAAACTAGGTAATATCAGGGGATTATTCCCTTGCTGGCAATGACTGGCCATAACTTATATGACTATAGTTTTCTATTTTATCCTGCTCGATGTGCGATTCTGTTACGGCGAAGACGTCGCTTTGACTAAGGCCATACATTTATTGTATTGTTTCCTAGGCCATACATTTTATAAGCTATTTTTGTGATTGAACTACCATATTCTGGAAGTTGGGTCTTACATAGATTTTTAAATGTCGGCGGCTTATTATGTTTACGTAATGAGTTAGTTTTAAAATACTATTTGGACATCCACCAATTAATCGTTTTTTGGGACAAGTTTGTTGAGCATACTGTTGTAATTTAGGTCGAGTCCGTTTATCTTAGTACCATAAATGTTTTTTAAGAGTAGATGTGCCTCCTCCCCTCCACTCATAAGTATCTTCTTACTGTTAAATGCCATTCAGTATCCATCGATTTTAATACTTATGTAACATGACCTTATGTTTGTTGTCGACTGAGCCCTAACAATTGCAGCCTTTGTGGCCGTCTGTGGCGCGGGTTAGTTGTTGTCGGGGGGGAGCGGTCTTGAAACATCTAACAATAAAAGTATTTTTCCAGATAGCTATTACACATACGGTCACCTTCCTCAGCTGAGATAATTTAAAGCACACACGCCAAGAGATTGTGCGGGCTGTTGGAGGAGCTGTATAGCCAATTTAACATTACATTTACATTTATAATTCTATTTTGCACTGCTGCTGATCTGTTGTAAGGTCTTTCTTTAAGTAAATATTTGTTCCTGCCAGCTTTCTAGCATTTTTCATTACCCTATCCCTATCTGCCATGTCTTGAGTTTCCAATTGCACAATGACGCCCATTTTATTATCTCGGTCGTACAATCTGCGAGTAGAATTTATATAAATGTTCTCCACATGTAACTTTTGGCTTCTTAGCTTACATACAGCATCCCTTTTATAATCACATTTTTCTTCTTAACTTGCTCAGTAATTTTTCTTTACCCTTTTATCTGATTCTTGGTCTTTATGAAGCTTTTTTCATTTCTATCTTCATGTTTTCATTTTTTTCTCTTTAGTTGCACCAACTAATCTGAGACGTCTGCAAGCTGTCCCTTTAGACCTTCTAAATCTGTCATTGTTGCTATCATCGACATCTTATTATTAATGCTGGTGTTTCCTTGGGCAATTGCTGCTATGATGCCTTGAAGGAATGGCTCTTGGTCGCATTCAGATTGTCGGCGTTTAGGAATATGCTGATCCATAAGTGGGGCAGTCACTTGATTTTGAGGAGGTGTTCGCTTCATTGTTTAAATGGTAACCGTCCATTTCTGTATTTTCAATGCAAGTGGAGCTTGGCCTGCTTAGTGCTAGAAATTTCACTAGATAATTGGTCAATAAGTAGGCTTCGAATTTAACCATTTTTCAACTTGGGAAACCCTCAAACATTTTTC
>JAEIFU010004563.1:0-12526 GCA_018904235.1 Lordiphosa stackelbergi | reverse complement strand
AATTTAATATAGTTAATTAAATTTTTTTCATTAAATTTTTTATTTTAAGTTAAATCTCCTTAATTTTTCCGTTACTGTTTATACTAAATTTAATTTTTTTTTTTTTTGTGTGTTTTACCATAAATTCTAATTCCATATATTTTTGTTTAATATTTTTATTAATTTTTTTGTTTGTTTTTGTCTTATTTGTTCTTCTATTAATTTTCTGTAATTTCTGTTTATTTGAATAAATTTAAATTATTCAATTTCACTAGCTTGTTAAATTTCCTCACCTTTGGCAAATTTCATCATCAGTTTTTGTATCAGCTACAATTAGCCTGCATTTTACGGTACAAGTGGCGCCATCTAACGAGCACAATTTTCTCTTACTTTTGAGTTTGTTGTTGGGCCAATTTCTCATGTATCTTTTGGATTTACTCATTTTGTTTGTTTGCCTTGTTTGTTTTTTATTTTTTTCTAGGCAAGATAAATGATTTGTAAGGAAATGGCTGGGGTCTTTGCAATTGAATTAAGATGCTTAAAAAGTATCTTAAGGATGCATAATTGATTTATGCTCAAAATGCAAAAGACTTTTGGCCAAACTTTTTTTTCTCAATTTTGTGTAAAAGTTTGTTTTCAGCTTTGCCTGTGCCTGTAGTTGTAAGAAGACAGCCCAAAAGTGGAATTAGCATAAATTTATCTGAAAGTATGTGTATCTTAAATTTCAAATAATTTTGTAACAGATATAATAAATTAGGTTAATTTATTTAAAAAGAATACAAAGTATGAAAACTCTCTAGCCACAACTTTTCGTTTGATATTTTGCTCAATTTGAAAACTCAGTCAACTTTGAGATACATTTATTTGTGTTTCTCTTAGCCTGAGCTCTTTCATAATTCACTCAAGCGTTTTAGCTCTCTTAAACTTTTGAGTTCCCACTCAAGAGACTTTTGCTCTTGAGTCTACTCATCGCTTTCTCGCTCTTGCTTATTGTACATACCGGCCACAGCTGTGAGACTGAGTTTTCACTCACAGCTGTATAGCTGTATATGCGCACAGCTGACGGTCTCTCTCAGCTGGGGAGCCACTCTGCAACTTGTTTAGAATCATTAAGCAGGGCTTTGAACATGTAAATAATATAAAAGAGACTTGATCTATTTTTAAATATAAATCAGTATATGAGGGAATCTCTCTTACTTGGGCTCTCGTTAGTCGCTCAACATTTACTGAAATTGACTGCCGCTGCAGCTGTTTCGCTCATCATATGTTTTTCAGTCTCTCCCCCCCACCGCTCCAGCGCTCCACCTACATACATACGCAATGTGTGTATACAAAAAGTCGTTTTTATGGCCGCTGCTGCAGCGCAGTTCGTATTTTGATTTTCCAACGCGCCCCCCAAACACACACACACATACACAGCTGGCTGGTTGGGTACATATGTATGTGCATATACATATATATTCTGCCTTAGGCTTGCTGACTGCAGTCGCCGCTGCTGCTGCTGCTGCTGTTGCTGACGCGCGCCCTGTTGCCGTTTTTCACTTACTGTGGCTCAACGGCAACGCTTCATTTTCATCTGTTTGTCTTTGCATGTTTTTATTTATTTTTTAAGAGAGCGGGACAGAGTAAGTGAGTGAGAGAGAGAGAGAGGCAGCAGAGCCGCTTCCCGGCCGGCCTGTTCGTTTTGCTTATGGGCAATCATCTGTTTTATTCCGCTTGCATGTATGTATGTATGTATGTAGCCCCATGTACATATGTATGTATCTGTATCTCATACAAAGTCATCTACCAGTCGCTGTGTATCTGCGCTGCTTGCATACGACGTCAGCTTTTTTTTCCATCAATAGTTCATTTTCTGCTTGGCAACGGGTTTCTTTCTGCTTCTTCCTCTTTCATTTTCTTTCGCTTTTTCGACTACATGAAATTGGAGAAAACGTAGCAAATGATGAAATTACTGGACTTACTGAACTGGCCCCAGCTCCTCTCTGGATTTGTTTTTTTTTTTTTTTTTTTTTTGGGAGATGCGAGAGCCGTAAGACAGTTTTTAGGATTCAATGTTTTAAAAAGCTTCTAGAATAAAAAAAAAAAAATAAAAAAAAAAAAAAAAAAATAATTAAAAACACAATCTTAAAATAATATTTTTTTAAAAAAAAAAAAAAGAAAAAAACTTTAAAAAATAATAGCAATAAAATTATATTTAAATTTTAAAAATAAAAAAAATATTAAAAAAACAAATTTTTATAATAATATTTTTTTATTAAATAAAATAAAATAAAATTATTTAAAAAATAATATAATTAGTTTAACACGCTGAACCCTAATCTAGTAACTCCAAATTAAGATATAACCTTTAACGGATGTTAGTAAAATTTTAATGCTTTTTTGCCAAGGGGGTGATGAATTTCTGAATTTTTTTTTTTTTTTTTTTTTCATTTTTATTTATTGTTACCGGTAATAGTCTAGTATTCCGGCCTTCTATCAGAAAATTAAAAATAAACAGTCTTTCGATAGAAGGCGAATTTTTAAGAAATTTCATTAAAAAAAATTTGGATTTCATCTATGGTTTCTATTTAAAAGAATTTTCAAAAATGCATAAATAATGAAACATAAAATAAAACAACTTACTCCAAGAATATATGGTTATTAATTGCTTAATATAAGTCACCCCTAGCTCAAAAACTTCCTTTGATGGACCGCGAACTATCAAGAATCAACATGCAATACAGTTTTGGCGATCAGCCATGGTTTCTTTTTTTATCTTTATCTTTAAATTAAAATTTTAAAATTTTAATTTGAACTCAAATGCTTTTTATAGTTTAAAAAATGTTTGAAGTACGGGGCAGACTGAGTGGTCATTAAAAGGATGATTCATAAAATAATTTCTGGTTAAAAACAATTCCACAATTTTTGACAAATATTTCCAAAATTTTTCAATTAATTTTGTCAGGGGTAAAATTAATTTTGAAGCAAAGTATGGGAAAAAAAGCGCCGCAGTCAAAAAATTTTCTTAAGTCGACAGATTTCAAAAGTATTTATACACAATCCGCTAAAACAATAAACATTCAATTTGTGTTAACTTCCCACAGGAAAATAATTTGCTCATATTTTAATAAAAGTTTGGCTTATATTTTAATAAAATTTGGAAATTTTCGGGCCAAATTTGATCAACTTATTTACGTAGGAAACAATAATTTGTGAGTTTAGCTGCCTCTAGTTCGGAAAAAGTTGCGCTTGTTTACAACTGTAAACAACTTATGCATTACACATCAAGAACAGCTGGTTGCCTATACCGTACCGTTTCATCATCCTCCCTAGGAAGCAATAGTTTTAGATTTAAGTCATGAAAAATCTGCGATTATGGCTATTTAGCCAAGCTTTCGTCGAAATTTGGAAAATGGAATGGAATTAAATTTTGTTGTTAAAGTACCGTACGCAGAAAGACACAAATTTCCTCTCGTCACAGTATTTCAAAAAATTGGAAACACCTTGGCTTTGCTTTGATGCTCATGTGCTGTCAGAAAGTGTTTCTATCTATGTAAAATACTGTGACGTCTGTCATTCTGCGTACTAGGCTTAAGTCATCACAAAATCGTTACTTTTATTATTTATTTGACATCGGATGAATAGCATAAAGAATAGCATAAATACATAGTTTTTATTAATCCTGAATTTTTCCAATTTCTTTTAAAAAGAAAACATGTATGTACCAAACATGTACGCTGCGATTGTTTTCCATGAAAATTCGTTATATATCGCGATCTATCGAAGGAAATTTTTAACAAGATTCTGAGAGAAGGTAGGAATTAGTAGATAAGGTCATAATCTTATTTATTAAATTTTTTTTTTTTAATTTGGATAAATTTTTTAGATTATATGCTTTGCTCATCTTCGATTCTCGCCCCCTCTCACCTTTTTTATAAACTAAATGGGGGATTGATCATCTTAATCGCCCCCCTATCTACGCCACTGAAGAGTACACAAGGAACTAACAAAATCTTTTTCTTCGAGCACAAAAAAAGCTTGCTTAAAGGGGTTTTCGATTTAAAAAAAAAAAAGAAAAAAAAGAAAAGAGGAGGGGAAACCCCCACATTTAAAAACTAAATATCATTTTTATTTAATTTTTTTTTTTTAAGTGGGGTTTTTTTTAAAAATACTTTAAATACCGGAAAATCCTTTAACCATTAAAAAATTGGATAAAAAATAAACATACAACCAACCGATCGTTCATCAACTTATATCCTATAACACAGGCCAACAGACATGTTGGTCCAGCCTTATCGAAGACAAATTCTGATCCAGTTTTGTGCACTAATTCCAAAACTGGACTCGGGTTTTCTCTATCAGCTCTTGTTTTCAAGTTATCGCGGAAAATCCATTTTGCGTGGCTTGTTAAAAATTATAAAAGTACTCTTTATTTATAAGTTCTATGCAACAGTATAAATATTAAAGAAGTCTAAAAAATAAATGAAGCAGCATCGGCAAACCCAAAAACGCCAAAATTGGCCTTTGAAGAGAAAAATTCAAATTATAGCGAGTTTTTCAAACTTAATCGTCGTATACCAGCCATTTGGGGTGCTTGCATTTTAGTGAGTCCCACTTTATCATGTAGCCCAATGGTTCTTCTAATTTCACAAATTTTGTTGCATTTAAATCTTCTCGATGGACAAAGTTGCAGGCGGTTAATCCCTAAAAAATTTAATTAAAATTTATGGCAGAATAACTAGATTGATACACAAAATGCTTATAGGAAATATTAAAAGACTACGTGATCTAACATAGACCTTACATTACTTGTCATGAAAATGTACAATAAACGTTTCGACTAAGGAGAATTCAGGTGAACCCAATACGACAAAAATTCTAATTCTAATTCAGTTCTAGAAATTTATATTTTTGTTTCTTCTTGCGCACACTAATTTTACACACTTCTACACTACACTACACACAAATTTTAAATTTTGTTTGTTAAATTAAGGAAAGTATTAAAAAGTATGTCTAGGAGGCAATATTATTGTTGCATTTTGAATGATAAATGATCAAAGTATGATGAACAGAAGCAATTAAACATCATAAAGATCATAATCAGTAGGTAAGACTAAGAAGAGGGGTCTAGAACAGCGTTGGCCAACGAGAGCGAAGCCAAAAAAGCAGGAGTGTATTGGTGTGCGAAAATTAGGCGCCGTAAATTTGCTTCGACCAGACAACATCAGCGACTAAGAGGATTTTTGCTGTCTTCTTCTCAGCTTCGCCATGCGTTCGGTTTGTATATGTGTAAATAGCGAAATGTCTTCGCTCCTTGGGGAACCGGTCTAGAAAAACTTCCGTTTAACAGGTGCTGTCGAAATTCTTTGATTATCACGCCAGCTAATAAAAATTTATGTACGGGATTTGTATGTTTTTAAGTAGGATCAAAATTATGACTTTTTAATCATCTTTTGTAGTAGACTCTAAGCAAGCTTTTTACTTATGGTAGTAAACAAAACCCTGGCTGGGTTTGGTACAATCTTACCTAGTCAGATAAAATCCAGCCAGGAAAAGTAACTTCAAAAATTTTGTTGGTGCTGTTGGTATAAAAATTTTGTGGTGCACTGTGTAATCATTTGCAAACTGTATTTCTTGAACATTTGGCTCTCAGTAATGGACGGTTTGGGTTTATTTAATTAACATTTTAGCCTTTATACGTATTTCAAGAACATTTTGTACTCGCTAAAGCATCTAAAAAATTTGATTTATATGCTTACTTCGTCTGCAAAAATCATAGCTTTTTAACCGTTTGAGTCATCCATTTTTGCTTTTCTTATAATCTTTAAAATCTTGCTCAATTCCTAATTAAATTATATATTTATATAATAGTTTTGCCAAATTCGACCACCCGAAAATGATTGATTTTCGCAATGAGTTTTTTGAAAACGAGCCACTAAGCGACGTTTTTATACCCTTGCATGTGCTTATTTGTAATATCCAAATTCAAAATCGGAGGACCATATCTAAAAGCTGTAAATAAATAATAAAAAAATTAAATTATTATAAAAATTAAATTTTTCTTATGTAGTTTGCTTTATCGTGTGAGTTCCGACCAGGTAATTTTTTTCATCCGACATTTTGATAGATAACTCTGATTGATAGGAACACTCTAGAGAGCTTTTTCATTTTATTTTGGAGCTCATCACTGCGTTACATATATATCGAAATGCTTTTCAATAATGTTATTATCTCGAGTCGTATTATCTTGAACAACTTCTACACGCTTCAATCTCTAACGTTAGGTAATGCGAAATTTAATTAAAGCCAACTATATTTTGTTCAGTAAAAAAAAAAAAATAATTTTTTTTTGACGAAAATTGTGAAAAGTGCTTGATTAAGGTTAAATCAACCATATCGAATGTATCTATAAAATTAAAAGCATGATTTCTTCAATTTTTATAAAATAATTCAATTTTACTGCGAAATTTAATTAAAGCAGTCTTAAAAAATAAAAGGACACAGAATAAGGATAGTAAAACATCAATTAATAATGGATTTAACCTCCGGACTTATTTATGAACTCGAAAATACCTAACCGGATGACGCTGATCATGATTTCGAACTCTGAATCCGGTATTTTGACCCATTCCTCGATAACACAGGCCAACAAAAGACCAACTTTGTGAGGTGCAGCCCATTGATTTAAAAATATGATAAGTTTATGCTCACCGATCCAAAACTGGTTCCGGTTGGCAGCTTTCAGATATGGCGGAAAAACGAAAGTTAATTTGGCACTTAGGATTGGCGGCACAAAGGCATAATAGTGAGTTTAGAGTATTTGCGATAAAGCACAATGATTTTAAAATCTTATAAGTACGGGAAAGTGTCTAATTTGGCCTTTAAAGCGACTTCGATTTATGGCATTTTATCATAAATCTCCCGTTTGTAGCGCGGTTATTTGATATTATTTTCGCCATCTGAGCATATGGCCAAACATTGATCTAATTTTGTGATTTTACGGCATTTAAATCGTTTATTTGGCAAAGTTTGCCTGCTAAAGACAAATATACTATTTTAATTTATGGGAGGAAAACTAGATTGTCACTCTAAATCTGTATAGGAACTGTAAAGAGGCTACTTGATAGGCATAAAGTGTTGTATGTTTACATGTAGATGATTAATTCTATTTTGAAACAAGTAGCCTTTTCACAGCTCCTATAAAATTTTTTATTGGCAATCTAGTTTTCCTCCCATAAATTTAAATATGTATTTTTGTCTTTAACAGGCTTTAACTTTGCCAAATGAACTGATTAAAATGCCATAAAAATCACAAAATTAAATCGTATGTTGGACTATATGTTCAGATGGCGAATATATTAATCCAAGAACCGCGCTGGCCTGAACGGGATGATTTATATTGATAAAAATGCTATAAATCGAAAAATTTCTGTCTTTAGAGGTCAATTTAGACACTTACCACTGTACTTATGTAGCGCCTTTGATTTTTTAAAAATGGATTGATATGTACTTTATCGCAAATAGCTCATAAACTTACATATTTGTGCCTAGTGTGGCCTCCATAAATCCTAGAGTGCCAAAAATTCAACTTTTTCGTTTTTCCGGCATATCTTGGAAACAAGAGCTGATAGGACAAAACCAATGATACAGTTTTGTTCAGTGCAATCAATATTGACATATAAAGATAAAAATAGACCTGCACCAAAAACACTGTTGGGCTGTGTAAGTGCTTTTTGAACTCCTTAGTTGAGTTGAACTTACGTCTTCCAGAATAAATCCGACATGCAAGCTAACACCACATGTTCTCAATTGGATTCATGTCAGGAGAACGTGCTGCCCATTCAAGAAGCTTTTCTAGTTTTGCCACGCCCCCTGCTGCCCCGCGATTTGGAAAAAACGTTTTATCTTCCACAGTATTGTAGATAGATGGTTCGTACCTTTTAAAGATATTTAATAATCAAGATTACTTATCGATTTGACGAAGGAATGATAAAGATCGGATAAACGATAGTCGACTTATAAGGAAAACAATCAATTATGATGGTTAGCACTGGCCGCAACCGTGATGGGCAGCACTTTGTGGGTGCAGAGTATGCTATAGTCTGGCTTAGCCGACTTTCTTAATTGTTTAAATATCGAATATGAATATGTCAGAAAGGGAGAGGGTAAAAATATTGCTAAGAATGATTTATCGATTCAGCAATACTTTTAAAGTCTTAATAGTCCATGATGAACAATTTAAGCAATTTTATGTTCAATTCTACTTAGGCAGAAGTATTGTAAATTAGACACCACATCTGTTTCGAGTTTAGTTTTAAATCACTTTTTTTATAACTTTCCACATTTCCAAACATAAACAATTGTGTCTTTTTACAGAAATCCAATATGCTATATACAAAATTTCCAATATCCGCTGAACTTGAGATAAGTTTCTTTGTCATTAAATATTAGGTAAACATTTTTCTAAACGATCCTGTTTGCACTTAATATGGAAATTCCTCTTCCGCAAAACATTTGGAAAAAAAACCCCAAAAATACCCTGTAATTATGGAAAATTTGCGAATCATCTGACACCGTACACAGGTATAAAAATAAGGCCACATGCGGAAAACACTTACAGCTGATGAAATCAATTTGTAAAATCAACTTTTGTGACCCATCTGTTTGCATAAATTACTCGTACCTCTCGTCTAAAGTCCAAGTATGAAATAAAAAACTATGCAATAGTCACAATTTTTATTTTAATTGATTTAGTACGACATGACCCCGGGAAGAAGCACTGATGGGTGCGTGCGTGTGTGTGTGTGTGTGTGTCTAGCAGTTATTTTCAGTTTTTGGCTGCCTTTTTCCACTACCCCCTGGGTCAATAGTCACTACTTGAATCCGATTTGGGATGACCTTCGTTTAGATGGCGCACACGCAATTTTAAGGGTGATTAGTGTTCAGATGTCGGGCACATGGTTCGGGACTTGGACCCGGGAGTTGAGTGTTAAATTGATAAATTGCCTTGATTGGAAAGGAAGTTGTGAGCTGCCCCTGCTGCCGCATTGGAGGGGTTGTATGAGTAGTCGTTAAGGTACGGTGGTGGCCATTTCCTCTAGCAGTTTGCCCCTCAAAAGTCAGCTACACAAACTATCCATTAAAGTTGAGTGTTTGGTTTATGGACATCCCTAATTGTGGAAAAAAAGGGTTTCAGAACCGGACTGTCGATTTGTTGTAAATAAAAGGGTTCTAAGGAAAAGGTGGGTATAAGTCGTTTTATCTTTTGCTTAGCATATATAAAACTTGGATTCTTTAATCTTCAAAGTGCAAATGAGGGTCTACCCTTAGAAGGAACAAAAATTAGGTTACAGTTAACAAAGTCTAAGTTACTTTTGATAAAAAGTTGATCGTTGCCAACTTTTACTTTCAAAAGGGAAAGAACTCGTTCCTAGCTTGCACAAGAGGACTCATGCGGGAATGATGCAATAAGTTAACGAAACCGTCAGCATTGTTTAGCAAACGTATGTTCGACCACTGGAGGCTGACGACAATTAAAGCAAACGCTATGATTCATAAAAAGCGCTGTTATTCAACTCGAGAGATTGCTGAAAAGCAAGTAAAATCTAAAACATAAGGTCCATATTTGGGTGCCGCATGACGTGAAGAGAACTGTATACCAAGATCTTCGGAAAAGATACTCCCCCTGCCCCCCCCAGGGCCCAAAAAAGTTTCTAGCTTCTTGTGCTCTTTCTCCGTGATCTAGGTTTTAAAATTGTCTTTCCATTTTAGAACTGGTATAAAGTATCATCAGACGAGCAAGTAAGGAGATTGTCTAGGCTACGAAATGGATCCCGTTGTATAAGGATCCCAAAGAAACTTGAGGAGTACTGACGGTAAAGCAGTAAAGATGTGTTAATTTTTTAAAAATATCGGTTTTTATATCCAAATATCAGTATCGAAATGATCATATTAAATACCGACAACTAAGTTTGAATATACTCTTGGATCTCTAATAGTTTGGGAGCTAAAAGGCTACTACAACATATTCCATCAGATCAGAAGACATAACTATCAGGGCTATTAAATGATCCTAAGCCAAACGCTGGAGAACCGACTCGGATCGGGTTTTT
This sequence comes from Lordiphosa stackelbergi, assembly GCA_018904235.1. NCBI lineage: Eukaryota > Metazoa > Arthropoda > Insecta > Diptera > Drosophilidae > Lordiphosa > Lordiphosa stackelbergi. The sequence goes on along the minus strand of JAEIFU010004563.1, from coordinate 2,453 downwards.
GGGTCTATCGAACCGGACCCAGTAACGAACTCTTACCCGAACCGGAAAAGGTTAGGTTCAAATAATATCTATGGTCAGTTTTTTTAGAACTTCTGTAACTATCACAATATATTGATTGGATCGGCTCTGAATCGGACCATTGTAAATTATTTGTAAAGTAATTGTTATTTCAAAAATCGGCTTAGAGAATAAAAACACAAAAATTTAATCAAGTTGTTAAATGGCAAAACAAATGATGCTATTTGTTTACTGTCCAGAATGATAACTTTAATGAATGATATAATTTTAGGTACTGATTAACGATTTTAAGAGCTTTGTAAGCTGGACGCTATCTTCTCAACAAGAATAAGTCTAAATTGTCTCAACGATCTAATCATCAATGAACCAAGTTTCCAATCAAAACCTTAGATTCGATAAGGAAATGAACCGGTCAGAGAACCGAATCTAGTCTTTTTCAAGGGACCAATCCTTCTCAAGAATTTCAGAACTTTTACGAAAAACCCACCCATCAGTTTTAGTTAATTCAAGTATTCTGGAGATAGTAAAAAGTGTTTCTTGACATAAAAATTTATTTTCCTGAGTTCTTGGAACCAGCCTTAACCCTCAGAAATTAAAATAGTGATTTTAAGTTCTATTTTACTTTAAATTATAATGTAAAATTTGCACTTACTTAAGAATTTGAGTTAGGAAATATGCACCCTATTTTTGTTGTCGTTTTTGGTTAACATTTTTTTCCTTTTCATGTTTTTAGATAAAATTAAAAACAAATAGTTTTTTATCAGAGATTAAAACCGAAACCAACAACGGTTTGAGTTACGGTTAATGTTTAAGGCGATCGTTTTTTTCCGATTACGGTTATATTACGGTTGTGAGATTTGGCTTACGGTTAGGGTTACGGTAATTAGCCTTATTCTGTTTCGGGTTTTGGTACGGTTACGGTTATTAGTATTTCAAAAAATTCAATGCTGACAAATTTGGGGACTCATTATAAACTCTACTCCTGAAAACAAACGCTCAACACTTATTTGTGTGGGGGTACAGCTAAATTAATACTGCAAAATCGGAAGAGCTTCACTTCCGAGGTTCGAACCCGCAAAACTTTTCGGGTTCGGGTTCACGGAGCGGGTTTAGAAGGTCAATGAACCTAGGTTCGGGTTCGAACCGGGGTTCAGGAATAATTTTGTTTTTTGCTAATTCAAAAAACATGGATATAAATCGGAACAACCTTGTTCAATTAGAGTTATTTTGAATATAACATTCGAGCTTTGTTTAAGTAGTTTATGGATAAAACAAATTTAACTGACCAAAAAAAAAATTCGACAAAATTCGAAATTCAACATATGCGACTTTTTTAGTTCTTTACAATTATAGTTTACCCAAAACTTTGAGACATTAGAATTGTTAGGCAATCTTTGAATTCCTCCAAAAGAAGCTAAGAAATCGTTGATTATGTATTTGTCAGAATTCTTTACTTTCTAGATCCTAAGCTAAAGATGTAAGAATTGGGATTGAAGTTAAAGTGTGAGAACGTTTTTCTAAGAACTTTCCAAAAATGTACGAACATTCAAACCTTAAAACATCAATACAAGAACCTGATGTTTGCAATTACGTATTTATTTCGAAAAATAGCAAAATAACCTTTTATAGCAGCTAGAAAACAGGTTATCAGACTTGTTCTCAACTCCACTTCCACAAAAGTTTTTGGAATGTGGAATTGATTCCTGTTCTGGTAAAAGTAAAACGAGAGACTTTTTCGAATTCAAGCTTTTTACCTTTTGGCTAGTGAAATTAAAAGTATATTGCAAATTTGGCATTAAAAATTAAAATAATCATAATTCTTTGGTCAATTTAAGATGTTTTAGTATCCCAAAATATTTCACACGGAATTTATTTTATTTTTATATAATAAATTTTGCGAACACTTTCGGTTTCTTAGAGGCTGGCAAAAGCGAAAAGTAAAACGTGAAAAATTCGTGTTTTGAATTTCACATTGCGGAAGCTCCGAACAGTTCGATAGGCATTTCTGAATCGATAGTCGTCTATCGTTGGTCAAAGGGTCGTCAGTCCATTAAAAAGTGATAATTTTATACAAAATCGAGTTAATTTCGCATGTGACTAATAATTTTAATGTGATGGCAACTCGGGATATATAATTCGGACGATTGCATTTCGAAATAATATTATAATTTAATTTGTTTAATTTTAATTGTTGGTGGTAAAAATGTTTGCAATTTTGAGCTGTGAATTATCATAACGCGCGGCGTTTTTTTCAATTATTATTGAAGTCATTTTTTTTTGAACCGAACCCTTTTCAACTTTTTTTCGCTCCGGTTCAGGTTCAGGTTCGGGCGTACATTTTTTCTGCTCCGGTTCAGGTTCGGTTCGCACTTCCCCAAAAAATCCCGGAGTCTCCGACTCCGGAGCGGTTCAACTCCGAACCGGTTTGCAGCCCT
>JAEIFU010004562.1:0-12591 GCA_018904235.1 Lordiphosa stackelbergi | reverse complement strand
TGGCGTAGCCAAAAGGGTGGCGGTTCCAGTTCCAGTTCCGACTAGTTCACACATCACTAGCATCTGTCGATGCGCGATATAACACTAACTCAATTATTGTACATCTCTAACACATACACACAAGAAGAATAAAAGACGTCGTCTCGAATAAACTTAATCTGAATTCTCATCTAATCTGTTTATTAAACTAAATAGTTAATGTGGCGTAGCCACATATGGTGACCCCTTCTGTAAACAATTGAACACTATTCAGGACAATGGTTATAACTCGCGACGAAAATTCTTCAACTTCTGCTGCCGCCGCCGCAGAAGCCGCAACCAAAATGGCGTCCAACAAAGACGCCATGAAAACCGACGCCACGCAACAGACTGTGGATGACAACCAGCCATCAAATTCAGTGGGTGCAATTCACACAATTCGGTTTCCACAATTCATGGCCACAGATCCAGAATTGTGGTTTACACAAATCGATGCGCTGCTCCACATTCACAACATTAAATCGGATCAAGCAAAATATTACACAGTCATCACCTCGTTGGATGCAGACACCCTGCGTCAGATCTCAGATATAGCCAAAGCTCCACCAGAATCTGGCAAATATGAAAAACTAAAAAAGGAACTTACTGCACGGTTTGGCGAGTCACGCGAAAAAAAACTTGTCACTCTTCTGACTGAAACAGAACTGTCAAACAAAAAACCCAGTCAGTTGCTACGAGAAATGCGTGACTTGGCGAACGATTCTTTATCCACCGAGGGACTCTCAACATTATGGATGCAACGATTGCCGAGCAGCATTCGAACCATTATTTCCGCATGCAAAGCCGAAAACACAGAGAGCATGGCTGAGATCGCGGATAGAATTTTTGACAACCTACCATCAACAAGTTATTGTGAAGCAATTCGAAGCCCTAAAACAGACAATATCGATAACCGTCTGAGTGCTCTGGAGGTCTCCATTCAGACCATTATTCAACAGTTGAGCCAGCCTAACTCAACAATTGCAGGCAATAATGTTGGACAGAGCCCAAAAACATACGTAAAATCCACACCTTCAAAAACCAAGTTCCAACAAAAGGTGTGCCAATACCATATTCGTTTTGGTCGGTCAGCATACAGATGCATCCAACCGTGCGAATTCGGTGACACAATCACTACCCAGCAGAAAAACTAAATCAACTGTCGTCACCACGTGCAGCTGGCGGCAGCCCATCTAGCGTTCCTCTTGATGAAAAAAGACTGCACATTTATGATTTTAAAAATCAAACAACATTTTTAATTGACTCTGGCTCCATTGTTTCTGTCCTACCCAAACGTTTTGCAACTCATAACCGAAACTCAACTGCAGACGATCTCAACCTGTTCGCAGCGAACAACACGATCATACATACATATGGTACCAAGCAGCTTGAAGTTCATCTAGGCCAACGTCGATTCTTTACCTGGAAGTTTATTGTAGCAGACGTGAAATCAGCAATTATTGGTGCCGATTTCTTGGCACATTTTGGTTTGACTTTGGATCTCAAAACAAAGCGACTTATCGATCCGCTCTCACAACTCAAAGTCAACGGAACAACTTTCAAGAATGACCAGCAGAGCATCCTGACCATCGACCCTTCGTCTAAATTTTACCATATTATCAATAAATATGTAAATTTGACGAACATCAACACGTACAAGCTGCCAGAAGCAACTGACATTTCTCATCACATTATCACCACGGGCCAACCAGTAGCAGAACCTAAGCGGCGATACTCTGGAGAAAAACTGGAAGTAATCAAGTCAGAGTTCAAGGAGCTACTTAAACTTGGCATCATTCGCCCCTCAAACAGCCCTTGGTCCAGCCCAATCCACCTTGTCAAAAAGAAGACCGGTGGTTGGCGGGCTTGTGGCGATTACAGAAAGATGAATGCTCGCACACAGCCAGATCGCTATCCGATCCCCTTCATCGATGACATCAGCGACAGGCTTCACGGTAAGACAATTTTCTCAAAGATTGATCTAAACAAAGCGTACTACAACATTCCAATGAATCCATCCGATATCCAAAAAACGGCTGTTAATACACCCATTGGATTGTTTGAGTTCACCGTGATGCCCTTCGGCCTCAAAAACGCCACTCAAACATTTCAACGATATATGGATTCTATATTCCGCGATGACGATCATGTTTTTTGTTACATTGACGACATTCTAGTGTTCTCATCTAGTAACGCAGAACACGAAAGACATCTTGCTGCAGTATTCGAGAAACTTCAACAATTCAACCTATCGATTAATGCTTCCAAATGCGAGTTTGGTCAGAAACAACTCACATTCCTGGGGTATAATATTACTGTTAACGGCATGACAGCACCACAAGACCGGGTAGAAGCCATACGAAACTACCCAAGGCCCAGCAACATCATGGAATTACGCCGATTTCTAGGCGCCTTAAATTACTTTCGCAAATTCATTCCGCTAGCCTCAGAATCACAAGCACTTCTCACAGGGCAATGCAAAGAGTCAAAGAAAAACGATCGCACACCTATTAATTGGACATCAGATCTAAATAATGCTTTCTCGACTTGTAAGTCAACCCTTGCTGCCAACACACTTTTGAATTTTATTGCCCCAGGATGTCCATTTGTATTATCCACAGATGCATCGGACATCGCTGTAGGTGCACATCTTCAGCAAATCGTTGATAAGCAAATGAATTCAATTGGATTTTTTTCAACCAAACTTAAAAATGCTCAACAGAATTACAGTGCGTATGACAAAGAACTACTGGCAATTTATTTGTCCATTAAGCATTTTAAGCACATTTTGGACGGTCGAGATTTCGTTGTACAAACTGACCACAAACCCTTGATCTATGCTTTTCAACAAAAGTTAGACAAAGCCTCTCCAATGCAGATACGTCATCTCAATTATATCGCACAGTTTACTACCAATATCGTGCACGTATCTGGAGCGAACAATATTGTGGCAGATGCATTATCACGCATTAATCAGATTAATATGCCTGAAACAGTGACTCTCCGTCAAATTCAGGAGTTCCAACAAGTTGATGATGAAATTGATCAACTTCTTCAAGGCAACACATCTTTAAAATTGCAGAAAATCAAATTTCCCCCAGATATCGAAGTCTATTGTGATGAACAACTGTCTGCAGTTCGCCCCTATATACCGAAGCCACTTCGCAAAAAGATTTTTGATTCTGTCCATCTTTTTTCTCATCCTGGAAAACGAGCAAGTATTAAGCAAATTCAAAAGGAAATATGTCTGGCCAGCAATGAGGCGTGACATTAATCAATGGGTCAGCGAATGCAATAACTGCCAACGTTCAAAAATTCAGAGACACAACCAACTAGTACCTCAACACTTCCGCCAGGTAGACAAGCGCTTTGAACACGTTCACATTGACATCATTGTCGTTCCAGAATATAAAGGATATAGATACTGTCTGACGATGATTGACAGGTTCACTCGCTGGCCTGAAATAGTTCCAATTCAAAATATGACGGCCGACACAGTGGCGACAGCATTTTTCAGATCATGGATTGCCAGATTTGGTGCCCCAAAAACGATATCAACGGATCAAGGAAGTCAATTTGAATCATCTTTGTTTGAAGCACTTACAAACATGGTTGGAGCACAGCGAATACGCACTTCTCCGTATCATCCCGCATCTAATGGGATGATCGAACGCTGGCACCGGTCACTTAAAGCAGCATTAATGTGCAATCAACAGACTCCTTGGTTAGAAATTTTGCCTACTGTACTCTTGGGACTTCGAACTTGTTTTAAAGAGGACATCAATTCATCTGCCGCCGAAATGCTATACGGCACCGACATACGCCTTCCTGGAGAATTCTTCACACACACAGATGAACCAGATGATCCAACTCAATTCATAACCAAATTTCGTGATTACATACGCCAAGTTCGACCTTCACCCGTAATGCATCACACTAACAAAACAGCTTTTGTACACAAAAACCTATATTCATGCAGCCATGTGTTCCTGCGCAGCGACCATGTCAAACGTCCTCTGGAGCAGCCTTATACTGGACCACATGAAATCAAGGAACGGATTAATGATCGGCTTTTTGCAATCAACATTAATGGAACCACACACAACATCTCAGTAGAGAGACTCAAGCCAGCATTTAGCGTCCTTGACCCTGACGTTCCAAGCAAGCCACTTCGAACATACCAGAAAGAACGGAGTGTCAAGTCCCATTAGTAAACTCGACACATTACTGAGGAGGGGAGTAGCTGTGGCGGTTCCAGTTCCAGTTCCGACTAGTTCACACATCACTAGCATCTGTCGATGCGCGATATAACACTAACTCAATTATTGTACATCTCTAACACATACACACAAGAAGAATAAAAGACGTCGTCTCGAATAAACTTAATCTGAATTCTCATCTAATCTGTTTATTAAACTAAATAGTTAAATTGCCAGCCACAAAGGCATACAATCTCTTAACAAAACATTAGAGGTTTAAAACCAACCAAAAATTTCTGTGCACCTAAAATTGTCGGTTGGTTTGATAAGAGTTTCATGCACCCCGTCATATAATTAAAACAATTATATTTTAATTTTCTGTTCCAAAATTCAAATCGAGCGACGTAACTCGATCTCAAATTACTCAAATACAATTTTATTACGTGTACCCAAAAATAGTATTCACTAATCTAAACACAGTTATACCCAATTATTCTATATTATTTTTTATACCCGTTATCGTATAAGTTAAAATCTTCAAACCAATAAACAATTTATATCATAACTTACCCATAATTACCATCTTTATTCCATATTTAAACTTTCCATGTAAATTAAATTTATAAATATGTTTAAAAAAATAACCAATTAAGGTTTAAAATACCAATTAAAATAATAAAAAGTTTATAGTTTCCAAAAAATAGAAATAAAAATTTGTTTTTTTTTAAATATTTTTCTTAACATAACATTAAAAAAATAATAAAATAATATAAAATTTTTAATTTTATTTTTATTAAAAAATTACTAAATACCAAATAATAATAATAATTATCATTTATATATATCTTTTATTAATAATATTAAACCTTATAAAAAAAAAAAAATAATTTTTTTTAATATTACCAATATTTAAATAAACGTTTTAAATTTTATCATTAGTCTGTACCACATTAATGCCCTAAGCTTCTTATTGAATAACGTTTCCGAAAATCCAAATACGAACTATTGATTTTGCAGTATTTTAATAAAATCGATTTTTTCAAGTTTAAATAGTTCTGAAAAATTTTGTGCTGTTATTAAAAATATTAGAAAAAAATAGTTGTTAGTCCTTTTGTTTCTTCCTATTTAATATATTTGCAGTATTTTCATATCATTGCGCTTTTCAAAGTTATGGACTTCTACTCTCCGGATTTTGCTTAACAAACACAATTTTTGACATATATTTCGGGTCAACATGCGCTGTCTCGCAACATTAATGTTAGTCTGTTAACATTTATGTTGATGCCCTGTAAGTTAAACAAGTGAAGGAAATAAACTCATACGGCTTTAAATAGTCAAAACTCTTTCTGGACACGCGAATAGGTGAACATTAAAGAGATGCTCAGAGAGATGGCAGACCAGAATGACACTGGAAAGCTTGCGAATCTACGAGAGAGCGCGGCAAACCTGAACATAATCATATGGGAAATTTTTTTTTTGAAATGTTCTGTTCCTCAGGGCGCAAAAAATTCGTAATAATTTCTAGTTACCGTAATGAAAAACCAAACTTCGAAATTTTAACGTTTAATACTGGCGCCGTGGGTTTAAAGTTTCTTCATTTAATTTCCATTTCCCCTTTTTCGTTTTACTTTTTCGTAGAAGTAACCTTTGAGATGCCAAACTTTGTTCTTGAATTAAAAATCTATTTTAAAAAATATTTTATGCAAAACAAAATGCAGGATATAGAGGATTCTAGCAGCATTTATTTGATTGGCGCGTTGCGGGCAGAGCTGGATTCAGCAAAGCTACCATCTAGAAAAGATGTCTTGGCGGTTCTTCTGCATAATATAAGAGGATACAAATACTCATTAAGCGACAGCCTTAACCGCACTGTCCTTCAAATTGATGGTGTATTGAAATCATTTGGGCTTACCATGAAACTAGGAAGAAATGTGTGCAGAAGCTTAAGGAAACTTTATGATCAATATGTGTCTCTCAGAAAGAATGCTGGTCGCGATAAAGAGTTGTTCCGCAACAGAGAAAGGAATTTTATGGAGTATTTAGAAGGAATTTTTGATGCTGCTTTAAATAAAAAGTTCAATTGAATTAAGTCCTGATGCTGCTTTTAAAAGACAGAGGTCCGATGACGAGATTCCAGTGAATTTTTTAAAGTCTGACCCAGAGCTGTGGCAAGACGACCATGAATATCTGGCAGCGCAGAAATTACTGAAAAACCTCAAAGTTGTGAATGATGTCGCAGAAAGAGGCGTGAAACTAGTTGAGGACTTCGATGGGCGTATTACACAACACGATCAGCATCACCTTCTTCAATGCATCGAAGAGCACAGACACATTTATCCAAATACCAAAAAAGATACTCTTATGAATAAATTTGAATAACTACTTTTAACTTATACTTTTGTAATTTATTTTTAATTTTTTGCCGGCCGTTTGCATCGAAGTTTTTGGCCAGCTAACTTTTGTGGAATGACTCGTAATGTGCTGTCCTCACTACAACTGCATTTTGCATTTTCGCTTTAAACCCTTACCAACATTAGATGCATATGATGAAGCAACACAATGAGGACAGGAATCTGCATTTTCAGTGTTGACGATAACTCTTTTGAAAATGTGCTTCAGTGAGGAAGCCATATTAGTTTTGGATTGGTGTTCGGCTCATATGCATATCCATGATTAGTAAAAAACCTTGAAAGCATAGCGATTAAATTTACTAAACACTTTATTTTATTCTTGGACAATGGTCAAATTATGAAGAATTCCACGCAAACAAAGCCAGCGGAACATGGAATGTCCGGGTGAAAAATGCTTACGCCCAAGGACCACTTCATCTCACGGTATGTCACATACCGATCCTGCAGTATTAATTCAGGCACAGCATTGATTGTTTCTGGCACAGCAACCGTTTTTAAGTTGAACAAAAACGTTTGGCGTCTCAAAGCTTGCTTTAATGAAATAGTAAAATGAAAAAGGGGAAATGGAAATTTAATGAAGAAACTTTAAACCCACGGCGCCAGTACTAAACGTTAAAATTTCGAAGTTTTGTTTTTCATTACGTTAACTAGAAATTATTCAAAAAAAATATTTTTTCATACAATTTTTTCCCCCATAATTTTTTACATCAACATTTTTGTTTTAATGATAACCAAATTTTTGCATGAACATAGGTGTATACCGTACCTATGATAGAGTTTGTTACAGATTTGCACATTTTCCCCCCTCCCCCCTTAAACAGCAAAAAACTGTCAGAGCCACAATTTTAAAGTTACAACATCGTGGCTTAGCATATTTTTTCATTGGCCGTATATCTATCTGTTCTGAAAAGCGCAACATGATCCGATCAAAAACACCAAAGTTATTCACAAAACAAATTTTGATCCCAACCCCTCCCACACAGTGGTTATTGCAGATTGACCGCGTGTGTGTGTGTGCGCGTGTTTATTTGCGCGTTTGTGTATGTGTGTGTGTTTGTTTGTCAATTGTACAGGGCATATTGAAGTCGGGCTACTCGACTGCAACGATCTTACTTGTTTCATTTGGACCAGTGTGCAGTGGAAGAACATATAACAAACGAAACGGCCTATATCAAAATCAACCCAAAACTCTACTAAATTTTCCATTTTTGGAATGCGCAATTTAATTATTAAATTTCTATACTTAATTGTTGTGTGTATTACAAGCGTACATTTCGGTTAAATCGTTTATATATCGGTCTACACATTATTTACAAAGTCACATCACTTATCGCTTGACGCGTTTATCGACCGAATCGCATGTGTCCGTAATCATCGAATTGATCCTCGCCGCCCCGTTTGCCAAACCTCATGTGACCATAGTCATCGAAACGCTTCGACTTGGACCGATCGTCATCATTGTCCACCAAAAGGTCCAGTTCGATGGGTATCTTTGAGCGTGAAATCTGTAGGACTCTGCGATTATAGCCGATTGATCTCTGGTTGCGTCTGTTGCCAAATCGAGATATGCCATCCGCCATGTCAGTGTCCTGTCCAGTTCCTGTGTCCACCGTGGGCTCTAGACTTGGTATATGCTGTTCCTGTTTACCGTGTTCCAAGCTGGCGGAATGGGATGAAGTTGGCATTGCGGTTAGGAAATAAAAAGTGAATGCCAAAAGAGGAAGCGCCAGTGCGCTTAGCGTATAGCTCCGGTTCATGTTCGGCTTGACTGTTTGCTTACTGGCAAATGAATAACTAACTAAGCCAAGGGTGCTCTGCTTTTATAGGAAGTTCGTGGGCGCCAGGAGGGGAGGAGTCCGACTTTTTAATATTCCTTTGCCAAGCAACGCAGGTAACTACATATAATTCACTTATCTTGGCGTTGTGAAAATTTGACATTTGATTGACGCGATTGATTGAATCAACCCACAAAGCCACGCACGGCTGCCGCTAAGGAATATTTATGTAATTTTATAAATAGATATTTAAATTTTCAAGTTCTAGACTTTTACTTTTCCTTTTTTGAGTTAAGATGAATGAAAATTCCAGATAACATTGTAGTCCTCTTGTACCAAATAAATGATATTCAAAATAATTTGTGTCATTATGTTAAAGGCCAGTCGTCGATCAATGGTCAGCATACCGAAAATTCGTATTTCCATGCTTTGCCAGCTGAGCTGCAAGGCAAGCCAAGTAATCTGAAAATCAATTAAAATTAAATGCTAACTATTAATATGCTTTCAGCCCAACTCACATGACGTTCCACTTCTTCTCCCTGCCATGGTGCTTCTCTCATTATGGTTCGTGTCTGTGCGATTAGTTTAGATATATTGTATGCTAGGTTACACACAAAATATAACATTATGACGCAATTGACAACTATAAACAGGAGCAAAAGCGAGAATCTATTATTCCCATCATCTTTTCCCAAGCGTACTCGTATCAGCCAATAGGTGCACAGTATTCCATTATGAAGCATACGTATAATTTGCCAAAGCAACACAAATTTAAAGGTGTTGCAGAACTCTGAATTTACATTTATCAGAGATTGGTATAAGCGATGGAGACATTGTATCTCTTTTAACGAAATGATCTGACGTCTCTTCAGTAGCAATTGTAGGAGATTACAGCAGTAAGAAATCTTCCATAGCAAAGCATAGCAGCCCAGGCAAGTGGCTGTGGTTACTGGGAACACGGAGATCTTGAAAATGCAAATGAAAGTTTGACTAATAGATCTATTGCAACGCATAAACACCAGGAAACTACTGCTCGAAAAGTAAAATAAGGTTACAAACAATATGAACCATAATCCTTTTACACTTGCAGGTTGAGCTAACGACTTGTTAAGCTTCACAAGCTTTAGTTCTAATCTCATCAAGTGCCTAAGTACTCGCCAGATGCTGCATTGCCGACACAGAGAGCAGTTTACAAATAGCAATACATCGCCTGCCATAAACATAGATGATAGAAAGTAATTCGATGGAGACCAACAGGCCCAGGGTATCGTGAAATTGGCTCCTAGTTCTGTTGCATGCCCCAAATATCTGTAGATAGTCACCGATAATCCGCATAAGTACATCAGGTTCCAACAAATGCTGTAGCATTGCAACAATCGTGAACTTTTCCTGCGACCCGTTGGCAAACTGATGTAAAATCTGGTAAAGCCTAGCACACCAAATAGGTAAGAAGTGTACGCGTAGAAGTGTTTCGCTAACCAAGACATGACCGCAACGACTAACGAGTTCACATAACACATTTCAATTAATTTCTTTTAATGGACAAGTGTCAATATGATGTCATTAGTGAGGAACTCTTAAGGAATATTGACAGCTTTTAATTCGAATCTTCATTCAATTTTCAATTTCAGTTAAGATTAATGGTCGATGCATTAACAAATTTGTTCAGCTAGTATCAATAAATGGAATGAGTTTTCAAAAATTAAAAAAAAAAATGGGAAACTTTTCGTTTCTAAGTTACTTGAACTCGGTTTCCAAACCGGATGGCCAGCGCACGTATTTCTGTATATAGACAGCGAGCACCAACTCTATAATTTGAATTAACTAAGTCCTATTTGTATTTATTTGATATTTCTTCTTAGTGCTAAAAGTACAGGACTTATTTGAAAGCACTAATCACTATGACAATTTTCAAAAACAATATTTGATGGAATTATTAACGTAATATTAATATTTAACATTAATTATGAAACTAAAACTAAAAGTATAAATTATACAGATAAATTTCGGGAAAGGAAAGAAAAACGAAAATTATTGCTGTAGGTAGGTTTGAATCGATTTTTTAAAGACGGGCGCGCTTCTAATTGTTTTTAATTCGTTAGGTAGCTGGTTCCATAGGCGAATAGCATTAGGGAAGAAGTGCAAGTCAGATGTGGCTAGTTTATTTCTTGTCGGGATTAAATTTTTTTGTCCTATGAGAAGAAGCAAAGTTAAGCATTCGATACAGGTAGGAAGGTTCACCGGAGTTAATTATTTTGTGCAGGAAAATCAATACTCGTAAGCTAATCCATGAGTTTAGAGGCATATTAAATATTCGCTCTGCAAATTGTGAAATGTGGTCGGTTCGATATATGGCATATATGTATCTGGCGATGTTATTAAATGCAACATTAAGCTTATTTTTGCTACTTGCATTACAACTTCCGAAAACTTCCACCCCATATAGCAGCGATGGAATTATATGTACTTTAGCAATCAGGTCTCTTATATGTGGGCAGGTATTGTTTCGTCAGATTTAAAACCCTAATTAGAGCATATGTTTTCCCGGTCGCATTACTTATAAGGTCATCCTATGATAACGTTGCATTAAGTGTAAACCCTAAATTTAATGCCCTTTCAGTATACTTGATAATGGAGCCCTCAATCTTCAACTTCTGTAGGCTGCTCGTGTCATATTTCTTTTTATAAATAACCAAGCATTTGGACCTACTTGGGTTTATTCTAAGACCGTTGCTATTAGCCCATTTGCTGACTAGCTCCAGTCCATTATTACTATGATGGACGCATTCACTAATATTTTTTAACGGAGCACTCACATACATTTGGACGTCATCTGCATACATTTCAATTTCACATTTCGACAAGACATCAGTTAAAAGAGGGTCCAAGGACGGAACCTTGTGGAACACCACAATCTAATGTCAGAAAGTCCTATAATTACATATTTCGACACTTTCGCTCTAAACTCGCTTGAATTTGATTTCGCCCCTGCCACAAAACCAGTTTTCGAGTGATTTGCATGTCGCGGACTTTTGTGTCAGCGATTTGCTTAAATAAGCCCTTAAAATGCATTTTGATAAAAATAAGGCTTATCGAGTCTTCAAGGGTGTTCGATTTGTGAATAATCCACATCAAAACAACTTAACATTTGACGTGTTAAGTTTATTTAATAATAATTTTACTAAATCGCTAGTTAATTTGCTAGTGAAATTGGTCATTCACTGCAACTCACCAAATCGCTAGTATTTCAGTGATGCCACCTTTTAACATTTGAATTACGAAATTAATCAAACTTAGTTTTAAAGTGTATACAACAGCGAATTGAAACCGACTATACAAAGCCAAGTAGATTTGAGTAGTTGATTCCACATCGCTAAAATTCACCATCTGATATAGAAGGCGTGCTTTTTGGTGCCAATTTTAATACAAAATACAAGCGTTTATACGAAAATCGCTAGTGATTTCTGTGGCACCCCGTATAACTCATACGCTGTGTTGCCTTTTGTCATATATTTTTCATTTATAAATAGTCGGCGTTGATTTTATTTAAAAAACTATTGGAATGAAAAATAATAAAACTTTTATTATTAAAGTCTACTACTAGGCGTTATTTCAAATCTTTGAGGCCCTGTCGCGCCCATTGAAAATTAAAATAAAATTTTTTTGATTTTCACAATTATTGCTGAGACCAACTTTTTTTCATTTTACAGGTTTGGGGTCCGCTCTAATGTACATATTTTACAATGTCGTGAACATGTGCATGGCAAGTTGAGAATTTGAGTTTAAATTAATTGTGTACTACAAAACACAATTTCAAGTTTGACATTTTTTTGTTTTTTAGAACAAGTTTCCTTAAATACAAATATAAAGAAAATAAAACAATATTCTTGCTTTAATGTTTAAAATAAAATTCTATGCAGTGCCTTGTTCATGTTCTGGGAAATATTTATAAGTATTTTTGCTGGGCTTACCTTACCACGACCAAGTTCTCTCTATGAGCACGCTTTCATATTAGTCCTTCCAATGCACTGATTTGCATTTTAGAAACTTCTTAAAATGAATGGGTTAATGAAAAATAAAACCGTACACATTTAAAAATCGCGCCTACCTGCGATCGCATCAGGGTTGATGTTTTGTGTTATCGAAAGCAAAATATCTAGTATTTTTTTAACAACACTGAAAACATTC
>JAEIFU010004561.1:0-12598 GCA_018904235.1 Lordiphosa stackelbergi | reverse complement strand
AAGTACATGCTCGTCAAAACATACAGAAAATCTCTATTCTTTTGCAATTTGTTTTGATTTCTCATTCTTGTCTCTCCCACACTCACACGCTCTCGCCCATGCGCCGCTGCCTCTTTCTCTCTCTCTCGTTTTGTTGACTGCTCTGGCAGTAGGATGCAAAAGGAGAACAGGTGCCTAAGGCGGGGCGAGGTGGCAACCTTAATTTGTCATGCCGGACATTTAATCTCGTTTTTTGAGATTTAAAACCGAAACGAATAACGGTTTGAGTTACGGTTACTGTTTTGGCCGATCGCTTTTTCCGGTTACGGTTATATTACGGTTGTGAGATATGGGTTACGGTTAGGGTTACGGTTATAAGCCTTATTCTGTTCTGTTTCGGGTTTCGGTTACGGTTACGGTTATTAGTATAAAATATTGCTTTGAGAAATCTTGCCCCATTTGGAATCTCATTTATTCAGTAAACGTACTTAGTTCAAATTTCTTATACAGAATTCTCACCATTATTTTCGCCTGTTTTAAAGTTTAGCAATTTAAGTTTTAACTAAAATATAAGAAACTACTTCATTCGCAAAAGTATCGAGTTAGGTTTAACTAAAAATAAAATACATTGGTCAACGAATATACTATTTTTCGCTATGTGTAACAAATGTTTATTCTCAGAAATGATTGTAATTGTAATCGAGATTTTAATTACGTCTAAATATCAAATTGGCATTTAGAATTTGACTGACCAAGCGAGTCCTGCGAGGCGTCATTGTAAATTTTACCCTGAAAACAAACACTCAACACTTACTTATGTTGGCGGTTCTGGTAACACAACTTTTGATATCTCAAAAAGATCTGCAAATAGTGTTGAATTTTTCCCCACCATTTCAAAATGTCTACCTCGCGTAGCAATCTTTTTTAACAATCACCTTATTAATTCCACCATGAGCACGCATACGACAAAGTGAGTCAGAGTTAGACAAAGTGCTACGCAAAAGCCCAAACTGGCAATGTCCTTCGCACTCGTGAAAGGGAATTAAAAAATGCCCGTCTTGAAATTAAACACAAAGTTAATGTTTCTTTGCAAAAAAATTAGCTACATACTTTCATTACACAAAATCATTTTATTTAACAATCATTTCCGCCTCCGGTCCGTGGAGCTGGCTGTGGCCATGTATATTACCACTGGTTTAATGTGCTAATTTAATCTTCGTTACAGCAGTATGTCTCCAAAATAAAGAACACTGCTTATACCTCCAGCCCCACACAAAATGCATCCGAAAGTTGTTGCCTGTTGCCTGTTCCATTACAGCGGAGCGGCTCTGAAATTATCATACAAATTCCGCTCCGACAAAATTTACAGCGTCTGAGTACCTAGCTTCAATGCTATTCCAGGCACGTCGTAGTTAGCCCATTAGCAACAGTCCGTCGCATAATAAATAAGAAGCCAATTTTAGTGCATAAACTCATATGAATGTAAAATGATCATTGTACTAGTAGAGGAAAAACCGAAATGAACCCATATATTTGTTTCGGTTACGGTACTGATAACCGGTTTTGTAAATAAAGGTTATACGGTTACGGTTAAAGGAAAAATTATTTTTTCGGTTACGGTTACGGTTTCGGTTTCAAATTTTAAAGTGTTTTTAGCGGTTACGGGTTACGGTTTCGGTTACGGTTTTAATCTCTGTTTTTAAAGATACAATATACTAAAATCAAAAAAAACAAAAACCAAAAAAAATAAAATAAATTTAAATAATAATAATAAATAGAAAAAACGATAAAGGATAATGATAACTTAAATATTTATTTTTTTTAAAAAAATAAAAAAATAAATTATTATTTTAAATAAATTTTTTAATAAATAATAAACAACACAACAGAAGAAAAAGCCGCCGTGCTGTTTTTTAAAAAAAAAAAAAAAAAAAGAGGGTGTTTAAAATATATGAAAAACAAAAACTCGTGATTGTTTGTTTGTAATAAGCACGTAAAAACATTGACCTCGAGCCAGCTAAAAATCCCAAATAAAAAACATAGGTCGCTATCAACAACAAAACAAAAAATATAGCAGGTAAAAGTGTTATTGAAGAAAAGGACAAAAAACCCTTTTTCAATCTTTTTACTAGGAAAATTAGGGTCCGACACTATCCGAATATTTTTTAAATGCACTTATTTATATTTTTACTAGCAAATAACTCAACGCCTTCAACAGTATAGAACCAAACAATATTAGATATAATAATACCTCGTAGAACCCAGAAATCGAACTTGGCTGATGGGTTTTCCCTCCAACTTCCATCCCACCCACTCTACACCCAATTCCCACCCACATCCCATCCGCTTCCCACCTACATCACACCCACTTCCCATCTGCATACCACCCACATCATTTTGCATGTAGAATTTTCCGGGCATTTCACGCCTAGGCGGATTTTCCAGTTGAAATATCACATTTCCAATTATTTCGCGTTCTATCCATACAAACCCAGTTTCAAGCCAATCGGATGAAAAATATTTTATTTCATGCAGAGTTTTCCGGGAATTTTCCGACCGTTGGGTCAAATTTTCCAACATCAGAAAAGCACATTTCAAATTATATTGAATCTGTCCTTACATACCGAGTTTCAACAAAATCGGGTGAAAATTGTTTCTCTTCATGCAATATTTTCCGACCGTTGAGTTAAGTTTTCCAACATCAGAAAATCACATTTTAAACTATTTCGTATACCGCCCTTACAAACCGAGTTTGAAGCCAATCGGATGATAAATTGTTTTTTTCATGCAGAATTTTTCAAAATCGGGAAAACACATGTCGAATTATTTCGCGTACTTTGCTTACAAATCAAGTTTCAAGTCAATCGGATGAAAAAATAACATTTTTCCCATACAAAATTTTCCGACGCTTTTCCGACATTTCTGGGTGGACTTTCCAAAACCCCCGTCTTAGTACGCACTTTCACCACTAACAGAAACTTCTCTCCAAATTTCAACTTTCTGTCTCTTACCGTTTAGGCTGTGCGATGATTGCCAATCAGTCAGTCAGTCAGTGAGTCAGGACACTATTTTATATTTATAGAGATAGCAGGTAAAAGTGTAATTAAAGAAAAGGACAAAAAACACTTTTTAATCTTTTTGCCAGGAATTAAGGTCCAATACTATGAAAAATTTTTTTTTAAATGCCCTCATATATATTTTTATTAGTTATTAATTTTCTATGGGAGCTACATCTAAAGATTTAACGATCTTAACGAAACTCTGCTAGAATGTTAGGCTTCACTTAAATCGAGCCTAATTTGCATCCCAGACCAGAATTCTCCATAAGTCAGCCCGGTTCCCCCCGTGGTCGGAAAGATAATGCCAGAAATGAAATTAGAGCATCCGAAACCTATAAAACTGATACCCCATTTAATTGTTTTTTCTTAGTTTACACCCCCCTCCCTAATTTTTATTGATGCGCGAAAAGAATTGTGAAAATTGGATGAACGATAGTCGAGTTATAAGAAAGCATTTCTGTGGCTTCTAACTGAAATTGATCATATAGAGCTATAGGAAAGTTTTAATGTTTGAAGATTATTTCATGCAAATGTTGACCGTGGACTGCGCCCTCAAATGGTCGTCCAATTTTGGCATATCTCTTTCCAACATTTCGCGCCGTTATCTCACGAATAAATGCTTCAATGTCGTCTTCCAATGCGTCAATTGAAGCGGGCTTGTCTGTATAGACATGAGCTTTAACATAACTAAAAATAGTCATAAGGCGTTAAATGGCCCGATCTAGGCGTCCAATTGACCGGTCCCGAATGTGAAATAACAAAAAAAAAAACTTTTCAAGAGCCCATCAACCAAAAAATTCTACGTTGCGGTAGGTCGTTCGGCTTCAATTCTTGCACCAGCTGTATTTTGAAAAGCTTCACACCTAAATCCTTCCGCAAAATTTTCCACGTTGTTGAGTAACAGAGGCCCAATTGCTGCGAACGGAGACGAATCGACAATTGATGGTCATCAATAATACTGGCCGATACAGTCAGTTCGCACTCTACGTAAGCGTGTTAGTGGTTTAATGTCCAACAATGTAAATTTGGTGCGAAATTTAGTCGCAATAGCCCGAATAGCCGATTCAGTGGGTCGATCCAACTGAAAATGTTTTGACACGGAAACAAATCACGAAACGCGCGCGAGCTGTTTAAACCAGGGTTGCCAAAAGATAATAGCTAAATCACCCTTTACTAAACTGCCGCAGGGGGGGGGTACAGAGTATATTATAGTCTGGCTTGACCGACTTTCTTACTATCTTTCTTATTTTTTTGTAGATTATTATAAGCTTAATACGAAAACAAAAGCAACGTTTTAAATAAAATAGATATTAAGTAAGTATAGCTGGCTCTAGGTCCCAAAAGTTGCGTTTGTTCAAAATTGTACCTACAGAGGCAACCAGCTCTTGGTGTATAATTCATGAGTTGTTTACAGTTGTGAACAAACGCAACTTTTTGGGACCTTGAGCCAGCTAAACTAACTAACTAAATATTAGAAAGGTCGCTAGATATTTTACAAACCTAAAATAGATCCTTTTTCGTGCTTTACTTTAGCTCCTTGAACTCTGATCAACGTTAGCTTCACCGAACTTCAAACTACAGTCTTTTTATTTTTATAGCCCCTCTGGATTCTCGAATTATATACAATTTTTCCAAAAAAAAAAACTGGTAGTAATACCCAGGGTCTTTTACTGAACCGCCTTTCTTTTGTAGTTTTCTCCATTCAAATTTCAAGAAGTAATCAATTGTACAAGCTAAGTGAATTTGGAATAGTTATTTATGCATTGCCGTATTCGAATCATTTCAATAAATGATTTCTAAAATTTAGCTACGCGTTTCCCTGGAAATTTTGGCGGTCACGAGGGTGCGCGTTCGGTTTCGTGTGTTTCAAAGGCTCTAAACTCTCTTTTTGTTTCGATTAAAAGTAACATTAAAAGAAAAACGAGTGCGGCGGGCGGCGGGGTTTTTTTTATGCGTAGATCCTCATGTGTTTTAATGAAAGACTATTGAAATAAGCCCATAAGAACGGAAAGGTGGATTGATTTTTTGGTGTGGATCCGGCGCGGGGCGTCGACTAGGTGTTAAGAGCAGGCGTGATTAAATTTTCTTTAGCGGCAGTGCGCTCGAGACTCCGGTGTGGGGTGTGCTGGGTGCCGTGCGCTGACACTCATCGGCGTGGTCGGTGGTGGAGTAACTGTGATTATAAAATTAAGAAGGGGGGCGCGGCGGGTTAGGGGGTCTCGAACGTCCGTGTAGATCGCTCGAAATCGCAGAGGGGAGAAGTGAAGTAGTAAGCGATTGTTCGTCGAGTGCTGCTAGGTAGATAAGTCAGAAATGATCGCGGTAAAGGGTGGAAGCGTGGGGGGGTAACGTGAGGAGTGTAGAAGGTTAAGGGTGGGGCCTCACAAAACTGAAGGCGTCGGTGGGTCTGTAGGTTTTTTACTGCCAATTAAAAAAACATTACAATTTTGTATATAGTTATGAATCTACATAGCGTTTTTAATTTCTAAATTTGAAATTTAGCTAAATCAATATATTTTTCTTTTTTGACCATTACTCTAACACACAGACACTTTCGTCCGAGAAAAATTTTAGCCAAGCTTTTAAAATTTGTTTAGAGTTTAAATCGCTTGTTTTTAGCTTTAAAATATTTGAGCTGGCATCACTGCTCATTGATTATATTCTGTGTGCTCTTTCCTCGCTCTCTCTCCCACCCACTCTCTCTCATTCTCCACACAGATTGTAAACAAAATGTTTTTGTTTATGTTTCTTTTCCAGTTTGCACAACATGGCAGCCAACAACAACAGCAGTCTAAATTTACATAATCTGGTAGCCGGCACAGGGGTGGCAGGAGGAGGACTTGGGATTGGTATGTCACCCTCAGTGATTGCCTCTACGGGCACGCCATTGACCACAGGCGCATCGTCATCTTCTGCTGCTGCTTCGGCCAGTTCCTCGCAAAGTGCCTGGGAGCAGTTAACAGCGAGTGCATCCAATAATATAAATATAGCCCCCTCACCCATGGCAGGAGCGCCCATTGCCACTGGGCCCATTGTGAGTGATGCACCGATGAGCGCTGGTAGCTCGCCGGTGGCCAGTTGCTCGTCCCCTTCAACACCAACCAAAACACATGCACCCTCGCCGTTGGAGAGCATGGCACATACGCCTCAGGGTCCTCCCACACTGGGTCCCGGCGGATACGGTGAAGAGCTCACCGCGGAATTGGTTAATCAAGGATGGCGCAAATTTTGGTCGAAAAGAGAGAATCGTCCATATTATTGGAACAAGGTGACTGGCGAATCCTTATGGGAAATGCCGGGAACCAGGCCATTTGATCCACTAACAGATCCGCTGGGCATCTGCCATGCAGGCGGACCCACTCCCATGACGCCGCATCAACACCCACACCAGCAGCAGCACCACCATCACCATCTAAAGCGACGACCTTCGGATGATATGCACCTGCACTCTCAGCACCAGCAGCAGCATCAACATCATGTGGGCGGAGGTCCACCTATGAAAAAGTTTGTGCTGGCCGGACCCTGGGACTTGGAGGTGTGTACTAATGCTGTCATAGTAGAGCGTCCTCCCACGCTGCTACCCCAACCGCATCCCGAAATTGAGGCCTTAAGAGCGGCTTTTAGCATGAAGCTATTGAAGACCTATGAGGATTTGTGCATGAGAAGGGAGAACATTAAGGCTCCACGGGATTCCTTCAATCGTTGGTTGATGGAACGCAAGGTGATTGACACCGGCTGCGATCCCTTGCTGCCCAGCAGTTGTCTGCCCGAGATCTCCAGTTCCATGTACCGTGAGATTATGGCAGACATACCCATTAAGATTGTTAAGCCCAAATTTACGGGAGATGCCCGCAAGCAGCTCTCCCGCTATGCAGAGGCAGCCAAACAGATCATCGAGTCCCGATCGGCGCCGGCCGAGTCCAAGAAGGTGGTCAAATGGAATGTAGAGGATACCTTTCAATGGCTGCGACGCACTGTGGGTGCCAGCTATGAGGATTTCCAGGATCGTTTGGCCCATTTGAAGCGGCAATGTGAGCCACATTTGGTGGAGACGGTGAAGTCTTCCGTGGAGACATTGTGCATTAAGATCTTTCATCTGTCCGCGGATCATGCCCGCAAGATACGGGAACGTCACTTGCAGTTGCTCAAAGAGCATGGCATACCCGAACCCACGCCGCCTCCACCTCCGCCCCATCTAAAGAAAGTCTGGTGTTATTCCATACAGTTTGCTGTGCCCTCACCCCGCATGCCACCCATTGAGTATCTACAGGATCGCGATCACATGATCATCAAGTATACACCCGCATCGCTGAATCAACCGGACGCCCAGTACATCAATCTCACCTATCTGCAGAAGCTGGAGCAGCTGTATCGTCACAATTGCTTTGACGATAAGAAATTTGATTTGTTCATAGGACGTGTGTGGTGTCTGCTCAAGCGGTATCAAACCTTTCTGGGTAATGCCTTGAACTCCTCCCAGGAGGCGGAGCTGACGCAGGCCGCTTTGCCTGTGCCCGTGTTTGAGTGTCTTCATCGTCATTTTGGGGTGAGCTTTGAATGCTTTGCCTCGCCCTTCAATTCCTATTTCCGGCAATATTGCTCGGCCTTTGCGGATACGGACGCCTATTTTGGCTCACGAGGGTAGGTAATGAAGTAGTCTAATTAAAAACTAAAGGTGTGACTTTGAAATTTCTTAGGCCCTTTCTGGACTTTAAGCCTGTGTCAGGCTCTTTCCAGGTGAATCCTCCACATTGTGAGGAGCTGATAGAGGCCAGTCTAATGCATATAGACAAACTGCTCACTGATACCATGGAGCCACTTAGGTAAGAATTGAGCCACAAAATTGTGTGCCCAGCCCACCACTAAAACCTTTCCATTTAGCTTTATTGTATTTCTGCCCGAGTGGAAAAGCATCTGCAAGCTAGAGGAGAGCATGTACAAGCGTCGATCCATGGTGGTTTTGGGCATGGCCCATGAGTATCGCCATGGCTATCAGCATATGATGCAAAAGTAAGTAGTTTTGTTCTATTCAAGCAGCTTAAGATTGCTAACTCATGTTTCTTTCCCAGATCCGAGGTGCTGATCAAATGCATGCAGGGCACCCAAGTGGTATGGCTGCAAAACAGTGCTGGTTATGCCCGTTGGGGTCCCAACGAGAATCGTGTGGAAGCCTTACGCGAAGCTTTTCGACCTCAAAGAGATCGCGAGCGTGAAAGGGCTGCAGCAGCAGCTGCCGCTGCGGGCAATAATCCCAGTCAGACCTCACCAACCGCCACCACAACCAGCACTCCGGCCACGCCCACCACCAGCAGCAGCAGCAGCACCGCAGCAAATAGTGTACATAACAGCAACCATTCAGCTGCAACCACTTCAACCGCCATCTCCACCAGCGCCAGCAGCAGTCCAGCTTCCAGCTCACCTCTCTCACCGCACACACCCACTGGAAATCCACCACAATTTCCATTGACTATCAGCAATACCACAAGCAGCTCCAACCTGGTGGCTGCCTCACCCACCATGAGTGTGCAAAGTGATTGCTCTTCACCCTCTTCCTCCACAATGTCCTTATCGCCAGCCCCTGCTTCGGGTGGCTATCCGGAGGCTACCTCAGCCACAGCCGCGGCTGTTAGCATTACAGCCACGGCTTCGGCTAGCACATCAGGAGCCGGAGCGTCCAGCTTTGGTCAAACGAGCACCAGCCAGGCGGTGATCAATTCAGCTGTCTAAATATTGAAATTGGTTCTAACTTTTCTTCAGTTTTAGTCTAAATTTTTAGGATTCTCTACCATTTGAGTGTGGGAAAGCATTAGGGGTACTCACAACAAAATGCTGCAATATTTTTTTTAAAGGGTCTAGAGCCCGATAAGGGAAGGGGTGCGGCCTAAAGTCTGGGATTTTGAAATTTCCTTTATAGTAGGATAGATTACTTCAAATCAAACTGATCTGGCCCAATGTTGGGTCATTTTGACGCCAGGTCCTTGAGATATCCTCAAAAGTCGTTTTTTTATAAGCTTATTTTTAAAAAGTTATAACTCGGGAGCCAAGAGTAGCTAGAGACATGAAATAAATTGCTAGTGATAGAGAATTGATCAAAGTTTTTGAAAATTGGTGACATACACTAAAAACATTTTTGAGTATAATTAAAAGAAAATTTGAATGCGATGGTTTTGGCAGTTCGCGTTGGACCGCCACCTAAAAACTTTTCCTGGAATATCCTCTAACCTTAAAGCCAATTACCTGAAAGTTTGAAAAATATCAAAAAATACGCTTCACAAAGAAAATTAAAAAATATGATTTTGCAATAATTGAAAGACCAATATAATCTGATAGTTTTGCTAGTTCGCGTTGGACCGCCACCTTAAAACTTTTCCTGGAATTACCTCTAACCTTAAAGCCAATTACCTGAAAGTTTAAAACGAAATCGAAGATACGCTTCATAAAGAAAAACTCAAAAATATATATATATACTCTGATTAAAACTTTATATTATATTAATTAATTATTTCACAGTACAACACTAAAAAAAACCGCCCTAAGACCCTTCAGTTATGGTAAAAGGGACCTCTGTAAGCATCACCTCATACTCAGTATTTCAAATGAAGCCTCGGTTCGCGTTTGATAGGTACTTTTTTTGAACAACATTGACCATTTGGGTATTACAAGTTTCCAAAAAATTATAAAATTAATCTTATGAGTGCAATTCGTCATTGCTACCAAGAAAAAGAAAAAATTTAATTAAAGAATTAATCACAAAGTGATTGTTTTAGTGACCTTTTTGATTGAAAATCGTAGAACTTTTTTAGGCAGGCTCTAGGTCATAAAGTTATGGATATTGTCCACAGCTTTTCTAAAACAAGACACGCACAACACAACAAAGGAGGCTGGTTGACAGTATAACGCTATTTCATGAATACCAATTCAATCTTCAGCTGTCTGCGCCTGTCCTCAGTGTGTTGGCAGAAGTTGCTTCATGAAAGAATTGCTATGAACGCTTGGGAATCCCAAAGGCAGGCTTGTAGCAAAATCCGACATCAGCAGCAAACGCCAAAAACACTAAGGCTTTGATGTGTTGTGCATCCCGTTTTAATCGGCCCTTCTGTTGTTAGTGGGGGAAATTCTTTCTCCGCAGCCAACACAGGCGCCAATTGTTTGAATTGCCCAAAGCAATCAAACGGGGTTTTTGTTGTTTTTTAAATGAAACTAAAAGAAACTTAAAGAATTAATTTTAATAAGTACGTCAAGATTGTGTGTGCAAGTACAAAAGTACCTATCAAACGCGAACTGAGGCTTCATTTGAAAGTACTGAGTATGAGGTGATGCTTACAGAGGTCCCTTTTTGATCAATTCTCTATCACTAGCAATTTATTTCATGTCTCTAGCTACCCTGGCTCCCGAGTTATAACTTTTTAAAAATAAGCTTATAAAAAAACGACTTTTGAGGATATCTCCAGGACCTGGCGTCAAAATGACCCAACATTGGGCCAGATCAGTTTGATTTGAAGTAATCTATCCGACTATAAAGGAAATTTAAAAATCCCAGACTTTAGGCCGCACCCCTTCCATTATCGGGCTAGACCCTTTATAGAAAACTTTTTTCAATTTGCAATATTTTTTCCCAACAAAATTTATAGAACATTAAATATCAAAATATACAAATTTATGTTTAACAATTGTACAAATTATAAAAGATTGCATAGAATATAGAAAGTATCTAAAAACATAATCAATATTCTTGAGTGATTTAGTAACTATGTTTGCATTTTTTTTTTTGAAAATATTGTGATGTTAGATCACAGAGATCAACTCTTAACAACTCTATTTTGCGTAGGGCCAAATTCAACCCAAACCAAAAGTATTTGATTATTCATATTAATTTCAAAACTTTACGTTCTCTTGAAATAGCTCAATCTGACAGGGTTTCAGTTTGTATTATAATCAGATATAGGAGGATGGCTTTTTAGATACCTTACCTTATAGTGAAAGAGCCATAAAGACTCGTTTAGAATGGGTTTATTATTTTTTTAAAAATATTTTCCATGAAGAGAAACGTTCTTGTCACCAGGACTGTAAATCGATTAAACATTCAAATTCTTTTGGCTAATTACAAATTTAATTACCTTTACAATTACAAATATTTCGACACTTAAACCATTACAAGGACATTTAGAAGTTAAAAAAAAAAATAGGAAATTACTGTAATGGCAATTAAAAGAAGCCTCAACAGCCTCTTCTGGCGTCGAAAATCGTTAAGGTTGTAATTTATTTTTGATATTAGGGAACAAAAAATACATTGTCTGGTGCATAATCAAAACTGTCTGTCAGATGAGCAACTTATTTGAAGTTTTGAGCGAGCCGAGGTACATATGAGAGCTTACATTGGGCTTGTTCAGCAGAATATTTGATCCTGAGCAGATATCAGAAAAAAATTTCATTAGTAGTTTTTCGTGGGGGAGCAGTATCATTTAGAGTAGCATATATTTTGATAACTGTATCAGATACCCAAATTTATTAGATCATTAAGTAGGGGAGATTATGAAATTATACTGGTAGAGCAAGTTTCGGACACGTCAAAACCAGTGGCCGGCAAACACATCATTTTGACCTTGCGTGTGTGTGTGTGTAGCCAGGCTCATATAGCACTATTTCGTTGTTCAAAGAGAGCAGATTAAGCTTGTACAGTGTCGTGTCTCAACGTCGCTGCCGCTGAGCAGTATTGAATACACAAAAGTTGGACGTGCCGGACTCTGCATTAAACGAACATAAGATCAAACTTCTGCCAAACAATTTTTTGTATGCCATTCAGAATTTAACCTCCTATTCTTGTCTAATTGACCGATTTTTGTGTAGAAGTAGTATACCATTTTCATTGAGGGACTTCTTCAGCTAACAATTTTCGAACTCCCTAATTCATACAGGGTGGTCCATTTAAAAATTGGAATTTAATTTTGCTATAAAAAAAACGGCTCGATATTTTTCAAAGGTTGAACATTTATTGGAAAGGTTGGTTCATGTCATTTATTTATGAAAAACAATTTCGGTCAAATGACCACCACGGCTGACTTGGCAATGTTTTCGGTCGAGCGCACCGGACGAGTACGTACACGGGTTGGTTTATCCACCAACATTCCAGTTTCACGAACTCGCTTCACGAATTGAACCACAAATTGAGCTATTTTTGTTAAATGTTTTTTTTTAATTTCGCTCAATTTAAGTCGAGGACTCACCACTTTGGAAATATGTTTTTACTATTTCCCAACTTTCTTTAAGCGAATAGCGACCCATTTCGTAAATGTCAAAGTTTTTACTAAATATTAGTCGCTTTCCGAATGACATTTGACGTTTTTAAAGTCAAATTATGAATAGTTCAAATTCCAAACACTAGATGGACAACCCTGTAGATCCATGAATCATGAATTTCATGAGCAGTTGTATGCATCAATAGGCCATTAATGCCGCAATCCTAAGCCTTCTAAACTGTTAACCTCCCGAACCTGAACTATATTCAGTTCGCAGAATCACTAAAGTCAGTTTTTTTTCAGAACTTATAAAATTATTACAAT
>JAEIFU010004560.1:0-12645 GCA_018904235.1 Lordiphosa stackelbergi | reverse complement strand
GTTTAAATTTGGTTGAAATCTCACAGTGTTTTGTAGCTTGCTTCGAAAATTGCGCTTAATCATTGATGGGAAAATTATTCATTTTCACCCGACTACGGATTTTTTTTGTATCGACAATGTGCGATACTTGTTGAAATAATTAAAATTAATTTTCAGGGAGCTATCGATAACAATACAGAAAATACTGACAGAAGTGTGGACTGCCACCAAAAAGACTGCCAAAGAGTTATGGCACAAAAATTTTTGTGAGTTTTTATATGGTTTTTGTTTTGGCAAGTCTTTGGTGGAAGTGTATACTACGCTTTAATAGTCTATTCGAAGCTGCGAGATTTTGTTTTCTTTAGAAACACGTAGTCTAATTGGTTACTCAAAAGTCGAGAAATTCAAGCTCCAGCACTGCTGTCATTGGTAAATATAGCCAGTAAACTCGTATAAGGTTATAGTTTACGAGTGCTTTGACGTTACTTTGCAACCATACTAGGTAGTTTCAAACTACGTGTGTGGTGTGAACGCATGCTGCAGGTTTTCGTAGCTTCGACAATGCTGCGCCCAGTGTGAAAAGGCTATAAGCAACAGTGGATTTTGTTTTCAAACATTTTTCAGTGTGACCATAAATAAAAAAAATGCATAAAAATGTATATTGTTTTCAAATCAGTGAGGATGAAGTCAATGCAATAAGCGTGAGTAAACGGACCTAAGTATCTTAATGATTCAGCGAATTCTTTAACCAAAGACAATAAAGCTCTAAGGGTGATTGCTAATCGGTCAAAATTGTGGATAAACTTTTAGAGGAAATTCCAAAATGAGCGTGCACTTTTCAAGTTAAGTGATTTTCAAAAGCTTTTGCTCCAAAGAAAAGCATTAACGCTAAATAACTCATTTTACTTGAAACTGCAAACTGAAGAGTTGATCTGAGAGCTAGTAATGACGTTTTGTTTATCGATTGTTATCGTCATTTTTAATTCAGGGATAAATGGAACGGGAGAATGAAACATGTCGTTTGATCATTACGTATGTTCAAAAAAATAATCGGAGGAAGGTCCCCAAAAAAAAAAAACATTAGGGAGGTATGGGATTGACTTTACCAATATTAATGCACCTCTAGTTAAGAATAGAAATTAAGGTTTGAAAAGAGAGGAGAAATTTAATAAAAGTCAGATCCCTCGCAAGAGTGAAAGAGCTTATTTAAAGTGTATACTTCAATTTTATTGTATGTTTGTTTGATCATTGGTTTTCATTCTACTAACAATCTAAACCCTTCCCACTTCTTACTTTTACAGGATCCCGTCAATCGTGAGGTCGAACTGGAGCTGGATTTTCGTCAATTACTACAGCATTGTCATCCGCGCGAGATTAGCTATCTGAATACCTTTGTCGATGAGGGACAAAAGGAGATTCTAGAGCATCCTCTGTGCTCGTCCTTTTGTACATCAAGTGGGGCAAAATACGTAAATATTATATAGGACGTTTGATTTTTTGCTTTAGTTTTGTGCTCTTTCTAACTTTATACGTGCTGACGGCTCTGGCCCATAACTGCTACAATGGTAGCAAGGATGATAATACCACCATACAGGCACAGGAGTTATGTCAGAAACAATCCATATTGGGTGATATGTTGCGTAACAATCCGTTTGTCATGGAAATGCAATGGTGGGTTCTGGTGGCCATCACCATAGTGGAGATATTCCGAAAGTTGTACGGCATAACGGGCTATTCGTCGTTTAAACATTATGTGACCCAAGTGGAGAATATTATGGAATGGTTTGTGATCACCAGTGTCTTTGTCATTTCGTACATTTACACAAATAAGACGTACACATTCCAGAATCATATAGGAGCCTTTGCTGTACTCTTGGGTTGGACCAATTTAATGTTGATGATTGGTCAACTTCCGGTCTTTGATGTGTATGTGGCCATGTACACACGGGTGCAGGGTGAATTTGCCAAACTGTTTATGGCCTATTCATGCATGTTGATAGGTTTCACCATTAGTTTTTGTGTAATCTTTCCCTCGTCTTCATCGTTTGCCAATCCGTTTATGGGTTTCATAACGGTGCTGGTGATGATGATTGGTGAGCAGGATTTATCGTTGCTTATCAACGATCCCGATGGCAAGGATCCACCCTTTTTGCTGGAAGTAAGCGCTCAGATAACATTTGTCTTGTTTCTGCTATTTGTGACCATTATTTTGATGAATCTGCTGGTGGGCATAGCTGTGCATGATATTCAGGGGCTGAAGAAGACGGCCGGGCTGTCGAAATTGGTGCGTCAAACCAAATTGATTAGTTATATTGAATCGGCATTGTTTAATGGCTATTTGCCCACTTGGTTACGCAATTTATTGCATTATACCGCCTTGGTTTCACCGCAGGCCTATCGTGTGGTCCTGTGTGTCAAGCCCTTGAATCCCAGCGAGAAACGTTTGCCACGTGATATCCTAATGAAGGCCTACGAAGTGGGCAAAATGCGCAAACAGTTTGGTCACACCGTCAGCTCGAAAAATCCCGCCGAGAATTACTTGTCGTATAAGAATAAGTATAATAATAATAATGGTTCCGTTACCACGGGCTATGTTTTACCCGATTCAGATCCCGAATCGACACAATTCACCACACTAACGACCAAAATTGATGATAATGCCGATCGCATTGAGTTTCTCACACAGGAAATTCAAGAGCTGAAGCAGGCGCTCATTTCACAGCAGCAACAGGCGAGCAAAGTGATTGACAAATTGTTACTGGTGATTTCTAATCAGCAGAAGCAAAATTTGCGCAAATAGCCGGAAAGCCATAGCATTTAGTAAACCAAGTTTTTACTATCAGACACTAATAGTACCTAAGATGAATGAGAACATTGTTGATATTATCAAGTAGCCGCGAGTTTGTAGTTATGTTTTATGCGCCTAGCGCCCTATTCTATTTACTATCTATATTATATAGCCATATATCATACCATAAACAATATATGCAACATTTATCTATAACTTAGTAAAATTTAGTTACTCCAGAGGCGAAGCAGTTGGCAGGTTTGTTTTGTGGCTGGTTTTAGGCTGTGTCTTTGTTGTTTTTTTGGCGTTGTTCGCGTCAGAGAGGGGGATTTTTTTTAATGATAATTTAAATGAAAATTGTATTCTTAATAAAAGCAAAAATATATAAATATGTATGATATAAGGGGTTAGTTTTCTTTGGGTTGGAATAAATTATCAAACTGTAAAAGGTAAGATTTATGTAATTATTTTGTAGGTTCATCAAGTTATTTCAACCCTTTAATTCAACAGGACCGTATGACATCCGAACAGTCATGTTGCAAGATTTGATCCTGTATCTGTGTAGATATTCAAGATAAACCACAACTCAAAAAAGGATTATAGATACATTAGTAGGAGAATACATTGGTGCTGTTCACAAGAAAATAGAAGATCCCTCTTACCCCATCTCTTGAAGAAACGCTGCTCACGGGACCGAACTCTCTTGAAAAGAAACTCCGAGTAAAGAATAAAGAAGTCATTAGGAGCGAATCCCATCTAAACCTGTCCCATTTTGTCGACTTCCAAAGATGAATTAAATAAAGACAGAACTTGGACGTCAACAACCATCCACTCTCCCTCCCTTTCCCCCAAACGCGAGTTGTAGGTTCGAAATTATATAAACCAGAGATTAAAACCGTATTTTTTAACCGCTAAAAATACCAAAATTTGAAACCGAAACAAGCGTAACCGAAAAATTAACGTATGTACGTAACCGTACAACCTTATCAGTACCAAAACAGAAACAAATATACGGGTTAATTTCCGATATTTCTCTACTACTCAAAATTTTGATAAACGTATATGAACATTTTACATACATAGGGGTTGCCCATACTCGACGGACCCATCTGGCAACGCCATAACTTTTGACAGAGATGTCAGATCGCTTAATGACATACCGCGTTTGAAGCGTCAGTCCAAGCAGATTTTTACCATAGAACAATACACGCCACGCGAGCGCTCTGAAATAGTTGAAATTTACATTCAACAGAACAAGTCAATTGTGAAAACTCAACGTGCTTTTAAAAAATTAAAAAATGTGAAAAGTGCGCCTTCTAAGAACACCATTAAGCGTTTATACGAAAAATTTTCGACTGGTGAGGCTCTTTCTAATCCGAAGAAGCCAAATAAAAGTCGACCAAGGCGATCGGCCGAGAATATCGCTGCCGTACGAGCCAGTGTTGAGAGGTCCCCAAGAACATCCCAAAAACGCCGTTCTCAGCAGTTGGGCATGGCTCGGTCCACTTTACAACGGATTATTCGCGTTGATTTGCATTTGTTCCCGTACAAAATTCAATTGACGCAAAGATTGTTGCCTGCGGACAAGCCTCGTCGATTGGAATGGGCCCAAAGATTCATCGAAATGGCCGAAGATGACGAGCAATTTTGGAACAAAATTATCATGTCCGATGAAGCCCATTTCTCATTGAATGGGACCGTAAATAAGCAAAATTGCCGTATTTACGCCACTGAAAATCCTGAGTTCCTGAGGCAGTTCTGGTTTCAACAAGACGGCGCTCCACCTCACACAAGTCGCATAACAATCGATTTTCTGAAGAAATTGTTTCCGGGCCGTTTGATGTCGAAAAGTGGTGATTTGGACTGGCCACCGCGTTCGCCCGATTTGACGCCGCCTGACTTCTTCTTGTGGGGATATTTGAAGTCAAAGGTTTACGTTAACAAGCCAAGGACCGTAGAAGAGCTCAAGGACAACATTCGTGAAGAAATAGCCGCTATTCCGGCCGAAATGTTGGCGAAATCGATGGAAAATGCTGCAAAAAGGGCACAATACGCCATCAACGCCAGAGGCGGCCATTTGAGAGATATCATATTCAAAAATTGATGTAAACAAATCTACTTGGAACAAATTAAATGATTAAGATTTCCAACCGCCAAATTTTTATTTTTTTCTTTGATTAAAAAAAAAAAAATGGGTCCGTCGAATATGGGCAACCCGTATATATTTATACCCTTGCAAAGGGTATTATAATTTTGCCCAGAAGTTTGCAACGCATAGAAATATTCATTTCCGACCCTATAAACTATATATATTCTTGATCAGGGTGACGAGCTGAGTCGATTGAGCTTTGTCCGTCCGTCTGTCTGTCCGTCTGTCCGTCTGTCTGTCCGTCTGTCTGTCTGTTTCTACGCGAACTAGTCTTTCAGTTTTAAAGCTATCGATCTGAAATTTTGCACAGAATCTTCTTTTTACTGCACACTGCTAATATGTCGGAACCGACCGGATCGGATGACTATATCTTATAGCTGCCATAGGAACGATCGGTCGAAAAGTGGGTCTTTGTGAGAAAAACTTTTTTGTTTTTAATGTTAACGTGTCTCACATCAGCGATTATTAATATTATACGCTTTTACATAGATTTGGAAGTTTTGGTTGAAATCGGATGACTATATCTTATAGCTGCCATAGGAACTATCGGTCGAAAAGTGGGTTTTAATAAGAAAAACTTTTATGTTTTTTATGTTAACGTGTCTCACATCAAAGATTATAAATATTATACACTTTTACATAGATTTGGAGATTTTGGTCGAAATCGGATGACTATATCTTATAGCTGCCATAGGAACTATCAATCGAAAAGTGGGTTTTAATAGGAAAAACTTTTTTGTTTTTTATGTTAACGTGTCTCACATCAGCGATTATTAATATTATACGCTTTTACATAGATTTGGAAGTTTTGGTCGAAATCGGATGACTATATCTTATAGCTGCCATAGGAACTATCGGTCGAAAAGTGGGTTTTAATAAGAAAAACTTTTTTGTTTTTTATGTTAACGTGTCTCACATCAGCGATTATTAATATTATACGCTTTTACATAGATTTGGAAGTTTTGGTCGAAATCGGATGACTATATCTTATAGCTGCCATAGGAACGATCTGTCGAAAAGTGGGTCTCTGTGAGAAAAACCTTTTTTGTTTTTAACGAAAACGTGTCTCATTATTAATATTATACGCTTTCACATAGATTTGTAAGTTTTGGTCGAAATCAGATGATTATCTTTAGCTGCCATAGGAACTATCGGTCGAAAAGTGCGTTTTATTTAGAAAAATTGCTTGTTTTAACGCTGGCGTTCTTAAACTCTGATGTATTAAAACATTTGCAAGGGTATAAAAACTTCGGCAAAGACGAAACGCCTTCTCGTTACATTTACTAAAATTGGCAGCTTATTTATTTTTCGTAGTCCTGTTGTTTTTGGGCCCAACGGAAAAAAAGGAAACAGTACAAGACATATTTTTTTCATATACAAATATGTAAAAAAAATATGCAAAAAATATGCAAAACATGTAAAAACGACGAGCGTTAGTTAAAGTCGGCTCTAACGGACTTCGATATACCCGTTACTAAAAAAAAAACATTTTTAACAGTGTTCCCGCGTTCCTTAGTGTGACCATCCAAAAAAGTATGCAACATTTTTTTAGGGGTGGGGGGGGGGTTGGTTCACTTTTTTTGCTTATAACTTGAGAACCGTTCATCCGATCTTTATCAGGTACGAATCCGCTGTCTTTAAAACTGTGGGAGATATAACGTTTTTTCCAAATTGCGGGGGCGGGTGGGGGCGTGGCCAAAATTTGAAACAAAATTGTTCTGCGTGCAGATAAAAGAAGCATTTGTCCCATACATGTCAAATCTCTATCTCTTACCATCTTTGAGATCTAGGTGTTCATACATACAGACGGACGGACGGACG
The DNA here is from genome assembly GCA_018904235.1 of Lordiphosa stackelbergi. Classification (NCBI taxonomy): domain Eukaryota; kingdom Metazoa; phylum Arthropoda; class Insecta; order Diptera; family Drosophilidae; genus Lordiphosa; species Lordiphosa stackelbergi. The sequence goes on along the minus strand of JAEIFU010004560.1, from coordinate 5,908 downwards.
GACGGACGGACGGACGGACAGACGGACAAGGCTAAATCGACTCGGCTGTTGATGCTGATCAAGAATATATATACTTTATATGGTCGGAAATGATTCCTTCTGCCTGTTACATACATTTGCACGACTTTAGTATACCCTTTTTACTCTACGAGTAACGGGTATAAATATGCAAAATATGTAAAATGTATGAAAAATTAAAATTATTATAAAGATTATATACATGGCCAATATAGACGGTTAAATAGAAATTGAAGACCGAAAGATCAAAAAATAGCGAAAGTTTAACATGTTCTTATAAGAATTTAATGGTCCAACACCGCAAAATTTGCCAAAATTTCATATGAGTAAATACTGTAAGGGTACAAATGGTCAAAAAAATCGCGAAATATCATAAGTATCATTAAGACGCGTTAACCGGCAAAGAAAAAGGAGGAGTAGATCAAGTGGCCAAGAAAATCAACGGACCGAAGATAATCGTGAAGATTGGATAGATAGCAATTGAAGACGCGTATATGTATAAGAGGTGTAGACTAAAAACCGCGAAATTTTCATATATATTTCATATTTTCATTTGAGTACTTATGAAAGCGCAGGCGTTAATAAATAAGAGGCGTAGATTGAATAATCCAAAAATTGGCCAATTATGATCTATGATTATTATGAAGAATTGATGGATGGCAACATAGACGGGTAAATAGGAGGTGTAGATGGAACGGCTCAAAGAATAGCGAAATTTGCAAATTCTTCATTTGATCAAAGATAGTTTTAAAGACTTAATAGACGGCAATAGTAAACGAGTATATATAGGAAGTGTAAGCCGTAAAGTCAAAAATTATTATTTGAGCTTGGTTATTTGCAAATTTTGCAAAATTTTAGGATTTTTGGGAATCATTAAGATTTGATAGATGGTGATTGTATACGTGTAAACGGTTGGATCCAACGGTCCGAAAGTCGCGAAATTTCTAAAACTTTTTGTATAATGTGGACGGGTAAATTGACGGGTCAAGATCAAGATCGGTCCAAAAAATCCGGATATATACAAAATTTTATGATTTGTTTAGACTAACACGAAGATTTAATGGTTGGCAATTAGAGATGGGTAAATAAGAGACTATATTCTTTAGCATTGGTCATCCATGGTGTATATCGCGGTTCAGTAGTGTCATAATCATGACTATGTTATTATAATTTTTGGTATTGGAAAGCAGTTTCTTGAGTAATTAGCGATCTTATTACCATGGAGAACCCTTAGCTTCGAATGGCTCTTATGCATTGATCCTAGCATTTTTCACTCTATAGGGAAAACAATTTGTTTAAAATTGTTACTATTTTTGTTCTTCTTTGGTATTTTTCCGCGATTTAATGATTTGTCGGTAACGGAAAGTGGTTTAAAACGATTCCTATAATCTTGACTATATTCTTTAGTATTGGTCTTCCATGGTATTTATCGCGGTTCAGTATTGTTAAATTCATGGCAACGTAAGCAATGAAGAGCAGCTTCTTAAGTAATCAGCGGTAGTAATAAACCAGTTTTTCTCACTAAAACCCATTTTCCGAACGAACATTTGTATGGCAGCTAAAAGAAGTAGTCATCCGATCCGGTCGGTTCCGACATATTAGCAGCGTGCAGACAAACGAAGACTCTGTGCAAAGTTTCAACTCGATAGCTTCAAAACTGAGGGACTAATTCGCGTAGAAACAGACAGACGGACGGACAAAGCTTAATCGACTTAGCTCGTCATGCTGATCAAGAATATATATACTTTCCTATTCCTCTATGCGTTACAAACTTCTGGGCAAAATTATAATACACTTTTCAAGTGTATAAAGATAGGAATTGAGATGTTTAATTCCAAGTAGGGATGTCGAAATATCGATATCGATTATTTTTTTAATATTGTGGGTATATTTGTTATTTTCGTTATTTAAAAAACCTTCATATTTGTGGCCAAAACAAAAAAAGTATTTACCAAAATATCGTCAAAAGTTATTCGCTATCGATATATCGATATTCCTAATTCCGATCCATCTTAAATCCGTTGTCAAACAAGTTCTAAATCAATTTCGGCTTGGGGCTAAGCAGGTAATACTATCACTCCTGTATCACTTATAATGGACACAAGTTGGTTAAAATGGTGGAACAAACTTGCATTCCTCAGTGACAGAATCATTTGATTAACAATACGTGTTTTCAGGGGTTAGATGTGCTGCCCATACCCATTAGTTAGCCGTCAACACAGTTTTGAAAAAGACTGATTTCGTCAAGGCTCTAGTATCAAGGCCATACTCAGATAAGATACATTTTTAGTTTGGTACGATATTTCACATGAATAGAAACAATTTTGTACACCGTTGAAATCTGAATACGTTTGAAAAGGCATCTTATTTGTATGAAATTGTTTCTATTCATGTGAAATATCGTACCTAACTAAAAATATATTTCATCTGAGTATAGGCCTTAAGAATTTGGAAATTATAACTTTTATTGAATAAATGAGATTCCAAATGGAGAGTTCGAATTAATGTGGTTCGACCCGTAGTATTAAGAGATCGGTCAAGATCGGTTCAGAATCAGAGTGAACTGGTTAAAAATTGATTTACAGCTGTATCTTAAAGAACACTTTGATATAATATGTCGCTAGACAGTTTAATGAAGCGGTTTAGAACCGTTTCAAAAGTTGTTCAGAACTATAGCTCATGTAACAACGCAGGAGGAGGTTGTTCAGCGAACGCTTCTGTCAGAAAATTGTTAGCTGTTCCTCTCTTAACGCTCTATATTTTTGGTAGGTGTTCGCTCTCTCGGATGCATTTGGGTTATGGTCGTCTCCTCTAACCACAGTGATTTTCTTGCACTTTGAAGAATCTTTGAGCACTATAAGTATCTTTTGGGCACTATCGTTTACACCAGCAAATTGAGAGGAGGCAAAGTTTTAATTCTTTTGCTCTATAAGAGCTTTTATTAAATGTTACTCGGTTCGTAACTGAATATCAACTGAATTGTGTATATTTGTGTGTTAATGTTATGGAAGTGTTTGTGTTGACAGCAAAGTCGTCGCGTGCTCCTTATTAGGTTCCTACAGCTCAGAACACAGAGTTTGATATTTTCCCACTCAAAAACTGGTGCCGGGTTAAAAAGTTATTAAACAAAGGTGTTCCGATTCGAAAACTTATCAAAACTCAAAAAGTATTTAAGCTATGAACTGGAAAATTGGTGCGTAAGAGTTAGACATGTGAATTAAGAGCTGGTTTAAACTTGATTTGATTAAATCTTTCAACACAGTATCGAAAAATTGAACGTTGAAATTGAGTGGAAAAGGTAATACACAATTGTTAGCGAATCGAAATTGAATTTAAATTTCGATTTGAAAAATTAAGCTGTTAGTCACAAATTTGACAGTTTTTGATTTCGATTTTTTGATTTTCGGTAATTTGGAACTGTTAAATGTGGCCGCCTTTTCCAAATATCAATTGTGACTTGAACAAAAACTCGAAAACCTTCAAGAAATTGGTAAGCTGTTGGAATTTATGTCTAAACTAAAATAAACTGTGTTTTTTATGCCTCAAACACTAGATTTAACAACTATTTAATAAATATATTTGCACTCACCTGCTCCCTGCACTTTTCCTCACTGAAGTAGGATATATCCTGACCATTAATGCTGATCTTGCCCGTTCCCGGTAAACGTACAGTGACATCAGCTCTTGCCGTTTTACGCAAACATTCATATGTGGTTATATACTGACGACCCTGTTCGTCAATCTTTGGTTTAGGAACTTCCGATTGTTTGGACTGATCCATGAGGGGCTTCAGAAAGCGTTCAATAAATGCTTTGTTTTTGTATGAATAGGGTGAGGCTATCAAACGTTCCATGGCATTGGTGAAATTCAAGTATTCAATATCAGCAATATGCTCCACTAGCATCAGTTCCAATTGCTCTTTGGGCAGCAGCTGGAAACCAACCACCTCGCTGTACAAAAAAAAAATAGCACGTCAAATGAGTTTAAGGACAAACAGAAAGGTAAATGGAACATACAGCTTTTGGTTCTCATCGGGTGTATTGCCGCGACGCAGCATGCGCTCTTCCAAATCGTTTAGCTTATTGGTCTCCTCCACTATGTCCTGGAATTAGAGTCTGATTAAATGATGGTTTCAAGATTTGACAATCTGAAGCGGCGAACTTACGTGAAGCAGCTGAAAGAAATTGGGTTTGCCCGTGTAGAACATGCTGTGAAAGGGACGACCTGTCTCATCGAATTCGGCTGCCTTGCGAGCGGGAAACACCTCCTCCGGCGTTTTCATGGCGGGACGTGCCTTCTTGTCAAACAAGCCGGAGGGAAATAGATATTCTATGGCTTCCTAAAAGCACAAGCAAGAGTAAGACATTCACGGTTTAAATTATGGGCTGACTAAACAAACTCACATCTATATCTTGCTGCGTAAAAGTTTCGGCATCGGCTCCCATCATGTTGGCCAAATGCCTTTTACCAATTTGAAAGTCCAACTGTTGAGTCTTCATGAACTCATCGTGTTCATTGGCTCGCTTCAGATATGATTTCATGGCTTTGCTGACCTTTTGCTTCTGCACAGCAGACGGTGTGGCCTGGACAGTCACCTCCGAGCCGTATGCGGCTACCTAGGAAAGTAATGGTGGTTATGCAAACGTGAGCAAACAATTGACAGTGGAAATGCCACATGTTGCCTTTAGTTGAGGCATTGGACTATGACTTACGGCTAAATTTGTGGACATGCCAGGGAATTTGCAGCCATTTTGCAATAGCTTTCTGTTAGTTTTTATTAAATTTAAACCAAAAACACGCAAAGCCATCGTTTTCAGGGCAATAGGGAAGGAACAGCTGTTTTGCTAAGCAACAGTGTTGTATAAGATGAACATCTTGAATGATATGTTCAGTGTTAAACAGGGTGGGTTTTTGGGAGCGCGCATTACAAAATTATTTCAATGGAATTTTGTTAAATCCTTATTTACTTTTCCAAAGCCAGCCTTCATCGTCAAGTTGAAATTTAGATCAACAGACTTTCGGAACCCAGAAACTTGGGCCAAAACTTGGTCTTCCCCAATATATTTTAGGTGGTACTGGGGGAGAAGAAATTTAGAATTGTTAGGTTAACAACTGGAGGCGGCTAAAGGTTGGCCATACAAACTATTCTGAAGAATTCAAAACATCTCAATGGAATAACAGTGTAAAAGGATTTAACGGCTAAGAGACAGTTGTAGAAACGCCTGATGCTCACGTTACGAAAGGAAATACTGGCTATTAATATTCCCCAAAAAAATTTTTTTTAGGAGAGACAGGATGGCAATTGAAGACAAATGGTTTTATTGGAACAGATTTGGCGAGCTCATGAGTGACAAAAAAAACTAACTTCCCTCCTAATACCAAGTTTGAAGATGTGGAAAGCCGTTAATAAAACTAAAAATTTCAGAAATTCCGAATAAATATAAAAATTCTAGCTTATAATATATCAGGACTAAGGAGTAAACTATTATATAAGAATTTTATAAACTATGTTAACCAATCATGAAATATTTCCTTTTCGAAACATTTATCGAGAGAAACTTTGAAGAGCTGGCTGCTTATTTTCCGGAACATTGTCTTCATTGGATTCCAGCAACGTGCCGATGCGCGAGAGGGTGGGCAAGCGGAGGAAGTTTGTACGGCATACAAAATACTCTACCCAATGTATTTAGCTATACCAACTGCGAGGAGGTTACTGCGGTAAAACTTATACGGCAATTGCAGACATGGCTTATCGTTCCCCAATACATAAACTGTAACCAATGGAAGCACGATTTCGAAAAAATTATATAATTATGTGATGGAGTGCACAGCAGATCATAGGGGATCTAAACGGGCGAATTGGCGAAAATCAAGTGATTACGGAAGACCC
>JAEIFU010004559.1:0-12655 GCA_018904235.1 Lordiphosa stackelbergi | reverse complement strand
TGCTCATCTTTCCCCTTATTTGTTATGCCAATTTGTTTGTATGAAAGCGTAAGTATTCACACATAATGTTATTGTTTGCGCGATCGCCTTTTTCAAATACATTCTTCCTCTGAATGTGAATGAAAAAGAAAGCCTTAAGCATGCTAATGTGTGCCTTTATGCTGGGATTAGATTGCGTCACAAAGTGTCACAGCGCAAGACTCCCAAAGTAGGGTTGTCAATATTTGATCGATATATCGATATTTTGGACGATAAGGGTTATTCCGATTTGATATTTTTTGTATTGATATAAATTACTATGGTAATCGCAGGAGCAAATTGTCATAACAAGACTGTCGATTTTGCTCTGCACAAAGCGTATAGAAAAAGCAAAATCTTCGGAAATTTCGTCCAGAAACCATGGGTCTAAAATGAATTCCTCTACTCAACTTTATCCAGGTACGGTATTTCGCCATAGATACGTTATTTCTTCTATTATTAGAAGATTGTTTTTTTAGTCCTGTTCAAAAAGACAAAATCCTTAAATATCCTTAAATTTTTTAGATCGATTTGCACCGGCTAAGGAATTCATTTTGGATCTATGGGTTCTTGGTGAAATTTTCTTAGAGTTTTCCGTAGATTTCGTTTTTGCAAATCGTTCAAACAAATCGAAACCCAAAACTATAATCTAGTTTCAGAAAATCAAGTCATTTAAATCTTAAAGTTATCCCATTAGAAAGATAAGATATTACGGCCACTAGAAATGGTCATTTGGCGGTCAAGACGTTGCATTAAAACTTTTCAGTTTTCTTTTGATTATTCAATGATTTTTAAACCCGTTATATCAAATATCGATATTGAACATTTTGATTTTTAATATTATCCGATATTGATATTTTGAGAAATATCGACAACCCTATCCCAAAACATTTGGTACTTTTACTGATTAGATGAGATTCCAAATGGAGCCGCTTTTATCTGCGTGATTTGTCACAGTGATATTTTATATGAATAACCATAACCGTAACCGACACCCGCAACAGAAAAAGGTTAATAAGGAACAAGGTAACCCATATCCCACAACCGTTATATAACCGTAACCGGAAATAAGCGATCGGTCAAAACAGTAACCGTAGCCCTAACCGTTATTCGTTTCGGTTTTAATCTCTGGTTTAAAGTCCACCCTTAACTATGAAATTAAGGTGGTTCAAACTTATATAAAATATCAACGCACAGAATCAAAGACTACCTTAAAGATTTTAAGTTTCATCAATTAATTGCTTTTGAGCTTGGAAGCTTATTGGTCCACTCTAAAGTATGATACTAGGCTGGTTCAAAAATCAACCTACGGCTTCAACGGCTAAAGCTAAAGACCTGAATTTTATTAAAATCATTTCTTTAATGGCATAGAGGCGAACTAAGAACGGTTTTTGCCAAAGTCTACTCGAAAGTTAGAACCTTATATTAACAATCAACTTACACCCTGCACGCCTAAAATCTGAAGACTTGCATTTGGTTTTTACCAAGATCGCCTTTCCTTTTCTCCCCCAAAAGTAAGAAATTAGAGAGGTTCGATTTTTTTTAACATGTTTTAAGCCAGCCTTCGAAACTTCAAAACTCTAAAGATAGTTCAGTCCACAGGTTTCCACCCATTGCACACTAAGCTGGTTGGCTAAATTTTTGGCACAAAGTTTGATAACTAAAGCAATACTAAAATGTGGGGGAAATTTTGCACTGATCGGACCACGGCCCATTTGATCCCACATTGCGTATGCGTTATTTTATTTTTTAGTTGAAACTTTTTTCTTAGATCGGCCCTTATAAATTTTGATTTAGCCCTCATTTTAGAAAACTACTAGCAATTTTATTCCGAATCTCGCTTAATCCGCTCGGAGTGAGCTTCGAGTTCTTTAACGCAAGCGCCATATCCTTTTCATTTGATTTCTTTAGCTGCCGATATTTTTTAACTTCTGACGATATTTTTTATGAATACTTTTTTTGTTTTTGGACAAAAAGGAAGGTTTCCAAAGGGCAATATCGTGGATATTATCAGTAATACTAATAATATCCAAGAGAATGCTTTCAGAAAATCTTTATTTTTATGGCCGAAAATAACAAATATACACACCAAAAATATATTTAACAAGTATTCGATATCGATATTTCGACATCCCTAATAGAGACACAAATTTTTGTACATTAGACTGGCCTTTAAAAATAGATTTCAAAATACCGGGCGGAAAAAGTTTCGTTTTGGTCCCAATAGATGTAATACAAAGTTTGGCAGCAATCGGACTTCATTTAGTGGACGCGCGCTCGCCCTCAAAATCGAAAATTGAAAACATATGGGAAACAAAGGAAATGAGATTCGAATTTAATCTCTAAAATTTTTAAATAGTTTTTTATGTGTTATGTTTTCTTTATACCCTTTTAGGGGTTGCCTAACCAGCAATTTAGCAAGCGGTTGCTTTTGCAAGCGTTGTCGTATGGCAGTCTACGACATTTAGAAAACACTTGCTATGGTAAGCGGTTTGTGCGTGTCGTTTCGGAGACCGCGAAAAATTTCGTGCTTACTCTCTCTCGCTCTCTTGGGAAAATTTCTGATCTTTTAGTGCTAGCCAGCTGCAGCTGTCAAGGCGGGCACAAAAAAGTTAACCTTAAGCAAAGGCGAGAAAAAAATGTGTATCTCATTCTCGTTGTCATTCTTGAGTGAAATTTTTTTTTTTAAAAGGAAGTGCGGGCTTTAATTTATTTATTGTGGGCAGCAATAATATTAGGAAAATCGGCTCTACCGAAGTTTATATACCCTTGGGCTATACGATACACATATTCCTCCGATCATAAAAGAATTCTCCAAAATTGTGTTGAAACAGATAACAATCATATCTGGAAAGTATAAACACGCTACCATTGAAAACAAAAAAGGTTTTCTCACTAAACCTACTTTTTGGACCGATCGTATGGTATAGTAATCCGATCCGGCCGGTTTCGCCAAATGTGCAGCGTATTTGTACCAAAAGACTCCGTGCAAAGTTTGGTTGAGATAGCTTTAAAACTGACGGAGGAGATAGCATAGAAACAGACGGACGGACAGTCGGACATGGCCATATCAAGTCACCTCTCCAAAGGTATAAAAATTAAGAAAGCGGATATGCGGATAAACGATTGTGGACATCAACTTTAAGGAAATTTACTGCAGACAAAACGGGCAGTCAACTATTTACATTTATATTTGAATTCTATTGCAGATATGGTTCACTTTCGAAAATGGAGGCTCTGTATTTCCCATGAAAGCACACTGGTCCAAATGCCAAAAATTTTGGCAGAAATTCAATTTTTTTTAAGTGTTTTGCAAAAACAATATTTTTTTCCAATAGAGTATTATCTAGGGCAGTTAAAAATCATATTTGTACAATTAAATTTAAAGCACAGCGAATTTAGGCAGCCCTGGAAGTCACCTGTTCATTTACACAAACTTTGACTTTGTTTGCCTTGCACATAAAAGCATATTTCAAATCAGTATATAATAAAATCTACGTCGAATATTGAAGTAAATCAAAACGGAAAACAATGTTAAGGGTATGTATTTTATAAGTGTTATCATGCATTCCTTGTTTTACGTGATTTGCCTTTGTTTATATGTGTTTTTGTAAAGTGATGTTTTTAGCAATTCTAACCTTAAACTTGTTGTGTTCCGTGGAATAAAAGTATGTTGGATTGTCGCGGATTGACGAAACTTTAAACGCTATATTATTCTTCAATATGTACATAATACGAGGATATTAATCTTTTTTGCCCCTTTTTGCCCCTTTTGCAAAAAATCGACTTTGCTCGGACAACATTTATTTGAGTCGAGGCGAAATGCTTAAGTTTTGGCTTGCAAATGGTCGCCAAACTGAAACCTTAACTAATTTTGTGCCCCAGAAAAGTATCAGGAAACACACAAAAACAGTCGATAAAAAAGAAAACAACCATTTTTTTGACTTTGTTAATGTTTATTAAAGCAAATGCTATCGGATGGTCTCAAGTTTAAAATGCAGCATCAAAGTTGGCTTGCATCTCGATTGCAAATACAATTTCAACCAGGTGACTTTGCTTAACCTATTAATAGCCATTGTACCCAAGCGAGTACCGAAAATTAGGCGGTTTCAAACGTCCGTTGCGCTAAAGTGATAAGGATTTCCCAAAAGTTCTTGCGCCATTTTAGTATACACACTTTGCTCAACAAACAAACGTTGACAGAACAGCGGAAGCGAAAATCAGTTTTTGGTACTTCTCGCTTTTTGCAGCTGTCTTCGTCGGAGTTGAAAAATTTTTGGAGGTTGTGCGCCATTCGATCGCATCAAAGAAATAGAGTGCTTACAACTTTTTCATACATCAAAAAAATTGGTACAAATAAGCTTATACATTGTGAAATTGTACCCGCTTAAGTACAGCTTTAAAAACCAACTTAACATTTTTTTTTTTGTACTTTCGCGAATTTTTTATTTTAGTTATGCTATTTACGTTAGAAAAAAACGAAAGGAATAAAAAAATTTGGTTTTAAATGGTCTTCGCTCTTAATGGGTTAAGAATTCTTTGAAAATGTAGGACGCCCACGATTATGCAATGAAGGGAGCTCTCGCTTAAAGCGTAGACTAGCTGCCACGGTTTCAGCAGATGATGGTGGGAATTAAAATCTTCTTATCCATGTAGCAGCAGTGGCTACAAAAAAAGGCGCATTAAAAAAAAAAGTAAATGTGTTCGGGCGGTCGGGGCGGGTGCGGAGGGGTCTGAGGGGGTTGGGGTGATTTACCAGATTGTTTATTAAAAAAATTATATTTACATTTAAGATTTATGGGAGGTTTTTTAGAATTTATTTTATTCAAAGACATTGGCATGTATGGGGCGGCAGAGAGGGCGTGGTCCGATCGGTCTAAATTTTTTCTCAGGCTTCACGTATGCTATGACCATAAAGTCTACCAAGTTTCAGGTCTGTAACTACATTTTTCTAATTTCTGCCAAAATTTTTGACATTTGGACCAGTGTGGAAAGTAGGGAAAACGCTTATTAATTAAATTTTAGTTTTTAAATAATACAGAATACTCACAAAATAAATGTTTAAAAACGCTTAATTATTTCACTAACAATACGTTTTTTGCAACCGTATTTACAAAGCTTGTAAAAAGCGTATAAAACTGAATTATAAAACAAGTTTTGCAATCGTCCTTTTTAAGCTTATAAAGATGGGTGCATTTCGATTATAAAATGCTTACATTGATGCGTTTTGTAAATGTCACAGCAGCGAATTATAAGCGTTTTGCATATCTTCGACCGCTTACAAAACGTGTATTTTCATATGAAATTGTTTGCTGGGCAGCTAAGGCGTTTGAGTCAGTGTGTGAGCGCGCTTGTGTGTAAGTCAATTCGAGCCACTTGACTGCAACGCTCTTACTTGCTCCACCAGTCTTCTCTCCAAAACTTTTGCATCAGTTTTGGATAAATTAAAAACGAACAGTTTCATATCATTCAATTCAGTTTGCAAACCAAGTTTAGTTTAGTTATTTCGCGAATTTTCTGTGGCTTGGATTTTCAAGGCATAACCTAATAAAAATACTTCAATTATAGTATTCTCAATGCAAATAGAGCTTGGCCTACTTAGTGCTAGAAATTTCTCTAAGCAGTTGGTCAATTACAAAACAAACTCAGTACAAAGTAGGCCTCGCCTTTTAGAATTTGTCGACTTGGGAAACCCTCAAATATTTTTTATTCATTCCACGTTAGCTCTCGCTATCGAGAGGTGGTCCTGCTTATTTTTTTTTATTTTCTTATTTTATATATTTACTGCAAAGCAAAGGCGGCTTTATGTTAAGATCATCGTGGTACTCTGACAGAAGACCAAATTTTTTGTTTATTAATTTTTGGTTATTTGGTAGATTTTGTCTAAAGTCCGTAATGCGTTGCTGTCGCTTTAGAACAAAATTGTATACAATGCTGATTTTTTACGCTATGATCTTGGAGATGGCACTATTTTTTCTTAATTGTTTCAATTATTATTTTTGCCAGTTGCTTTCACTTTCCGCTAAGGTATATTTCGATTTGATCAGCAAACTGAAAGACTGGCAACCATGATCTTGGAGATCGCTCTATTTTTTCTTAATTGTTTCAATTATTATTTTTATCATACGAACAATGTCCTTTGGATCCCCAATTGTCAAAAACAGATGAGGGAACAATGCAATTACTTTCGCTCTCCGCTAGTTTGTACTCCGATTTGAGCTGCAAACTGGAAGACCAAGCTTGAACTTTTCATTCAAATTTTTGCCAGTTGCTTTCCTCCGCGGTTTGAGCAAACTGAAAGACTGGCAACCATGATCTTGGAGATCGCTCTATTTTTTTCTTAATTGTTTCAATTATTATTTTTATCATACGAACAATGTCCTTTGGATCCCCAATTGTCAAAAACAGATGAGAGAACAATGCAATTACTTTCGCTCTCCGCTAGTTTGTACTCCGATTTGAGCTGCAAACTGGAAGACTGGCAACCATGATCTTGGAGATCGCTCTATTTTTTCTTAATTGTTTCAATTATTATTTTTACAACACGTCTTGATCGCCCAATTTCACAGATGGGAACAAGCAATTACTTTCGCTCTCCGCTAGTTTGTACTCCGATTTGAGCTGCAAACTGAAAGACTGGCAACCATGATCTTGGAGATCGCTCTATTTTTTCTTAATTGTTTCAATTATTATTTTTATCATACGCACAATGTCTTTTGGATCCCCGATTATTAAAAGCAGATGGGGAAACAAAGCAGGTACTTTCGCTCTCCGCTAGTTTGTACTCCGATTTGAGCTGCAAACTGGAAGACTGGCAACCATGATCTTGGAGATCGCTCTATTTTTTCTTAATTGTTTCAATTATTATTTTTATCATACGAACAATGTCCTTTGGATCCCCAATTATCAAAAACAGATGGGGGAACAATGCAATTACTTTCGCTCTCCGCTAGTTTGTACTCCGATTTGAGCTGCAAACTGGAAGACTGGCAACCATGGTCTTGGAGATCGCTCTATTTTTTCTTAATTGTTTCAATTATTATTTTTATCATACGCACAATGTCTTTTGATCCCCAATTATCAAAAACAGATGGGAGAACAATGCAATTACTTTCGCTCTCCGCTAGTTTGTACTCCGATTTGAGCTGCAAACTGGAAGACTGGCAACCATGATCTTGGAGATCGCTCTATTTTTTCTTAATTGTTTCAATTATTATTTTTATCATACGCACAATGTCTTTTTGATCCCCGATTATTAAAAGCAGATGGGGAAACAAAGCAGGTTCTTTCGCTCTCCGCTAGTTTGTACTCCGATTTGAGCTGCAAACTGGAAGACTGGCAACCATGATCTTGGAGATCGCTCTTTTTTTTCTTAATTGTTTTAATTATTATTTTTATCATACGCACAATGTCTTTTGGATCCCCGATTATTAAAAGCAGATGGGGAAACAATGCCAGTAACTTTTCGCTCTCCGCTAGTTTGTACTCCGATTTGAGCTGCAAACTGGAAGACTGGCAACCATGATCTTGGAGATCGCTCTATTTTTTCTTAATTGTTTTAATTATTATTTTTACCTTAAATATTTGGGTACAAGAGCCTTTGAATCCCCAATCATTTAAAGTAGATGAGGGAACAAAGCAGTGCTTTCGCTCTCCGCTAGTTTGGACTCCGATTTGAGCAGCAAACTGAAAGACTGGAAACCAAAGGATTCGTATCAAAGAAACGCACAGTCAGGCGTTTAAGTATCAAGTCCATATTTGAGATTAATGATGGGGCAAGTCCTTGCATAGTTTTTTAATGACTTACCTAAAATCACTTACCCAATGTAGGAATAATTTAATTTATCTGTCAAAAATTTGAGTAAAATCGGACTGATATACCTAAGAAGCGATTGCACGAACTCTGAATAGACCCACATAATAACAGAATGAAAGAATGAAAAAAAATTATTTTTAATTTTAGAATTTCTGATAACAATTCTAATATCGTTGCTTGATTAATTTAATTTCAAAAATTTTTTTAATTTCATTAAAGGAGAGTAACGGGACCTGATGATTGTGAACCAAAACATTATCTACCGTTCGGAGAAGCTCTCACATTTTACGTTTTGGTTTAACTTTATAATAATTATGATTTTCGATCACCAAACTTAAACTATTCAGGCCTGTTCCCGTTTTCGATTTCGACACATATAGGACCGGAATTGGTAAAATGCTCTCGCTTCTAAAATCCGACTGTGTTATTCGACCTCTAACTTTAAAATCCCAATTATATTTTTTCGATACTCTGTTTATTAAAAAGAATCGTCCGAACTCTAATCGTTTCTTAGAAATCACAGCTCTTACCAATTCCGATTAATCGGATTCGGAAACGGGAACAGGCTTGATTATTGTCCCTCCTGTGAACCTCTACAATGATATCTTCATTCGTCGAGTTATTTCCACATGATACATCGACAAGCCAATTGAAATTATCTTCTAACTGGGCTGGAATATCAAGCAATGTATTTATCAATTCGAAATTCCTTTCAGCTACTTCGGCTAAACGGAATGTTGTCCTCTTGATCCATGAAATCATCATCGATAAAACCAGACTTTCTAAAACAATTCTTAGTTATTTAAAACAAAACTTTAGTAGAAAAGTTTATGTTTTCCTTTTTCTCATCTCATGCCCTATTTCATTTCTGTAATGGACGCAATAAGATACGAGCGAAAACACCAAAGTTATACAAGAAACAATTTTGCTTGTGAGAGGGGAGGGAACGCTGTGCCTATTTCAGGCAGCTAGAGCGTATGAGTCAGTGTGCTCGCGCTCATGCGTTTCTTTGTACAGGGTATTTCGGAGTCGGGCCACTCGACTGCATTTGAATTTCTTGAAATAATTTTAATAAGCAATCTCCATGTCTACAAAGGCTAAGTAAACATCTAGGTCTAGGGAGAAACTTCATCATTATCTTACATAAATTAAAATGAACCGAAACAAACAGTTGTGTTACGGTTCGATTCAGAAATATATATTATTCTTTTTCCTAAGTTGTCTGTTTAAGGTATCAGATTACAAATTTCAATTGCCTTTCGAAAATGCTTCCATTTAAACCTCTTTGAAACCTCCATAGCAACTATTTACATATATACCCTTACCTTAGACACAATATTGAACCGATGGAATGGCCTGATGAAGCGTCGATATCGTATGGTGGCCGCTCCCTGGAATACTGAGCCACCCAATTTCGTAATGGTGCGATATAGATGTGTGCGCTCATAGAAATCCACTCGAGCGAAGTCCAGCTCACGAAAGTAACGGGCATTGTTCATATGATAGAGCAAGGTGTCCACATCGTTGGTCAGGCACAGACCTAGAGTAAGAGAGAGAGCCAGCGAGCAGGCGGGTGGCACAGAGACAGTGAAAGAGAGAGAGAGGGAGGAGGTGGGAAGCGGGAGGGTTGGGTATTAGCTGCACTTGCACAATCAGCCACAAGCCTGGGCCAAGTTGAAGGTGAAGCTTTACGTAAACCACAACCGCGACCAAGACCTAGACCTAGACCAAGACACTCACCATTCACAGTGGTTGCATCGAGGATGTGACAACGCCGCTTGATAAATCGCGCCAGCAACACACAAAGGCACATGCGCAGGAAGTAGTGCAACTCCAGGAGGCCATATAGCACCACAATGACCAATAGGCAAGTGAGCGCCAAGTAACCATACAGCTCCATGGATATGGATGGGTGGCAGGAAGCCGGGAGGCCAAAACCAATTAGTCCAAACACGCGCGCGGAAGCCCTGAAAGCGTCTACGCCAAAGGAAGGCCACTAGCCGGTATCTCGGGTGGTGGGTATTTGTTTGTATCCTGGCCCAAAAATTAGGTCATATTTGTCTACGGTAAGGATTACTTGGTCTACAGTTGACGGAGAATGTTACCAATTCACTTCAAAAAAAAAAAAAAAAAACCCAACTACCAAACAATTAGACGAAGCGCCTTTGGCAGCTACAAACGGCGCACTGAAAACGTCTATTTTGTGTGTTTTTGGCCAAATGCTGCTGCGGGTGTTAGCCTGTCCGCCTGGTTGACGCTCTGCCAGCGTTTAAACGCCTGCGCGCTGAGCGAAGTTCGACGGTCGATGCGCTCTTCGTCTTTGGGCACAGCTGACGTCCTCAGGAAGGGGTGCAGCGAGCGAGGGGAGAGGGGTACACTGGTGCTCGTACATATGCAGCTTTCCGCCGCAGCGTTAGAGCCTAGCACAAGCTTAGAGCTTTCCAAGGGTGGGCTGAGAGAGAGAGGGGGATGGTTACCTGTTGCCGACAGACTGTCACTTCCCCTTCCGGAAATTGCATCAGAGCAAGTTGTAATTTCAACAAATTGAAAAACAAATAAAAAATGGAATAAAAATGCAAAGTTCTTTGAGCTGGTAATACTCTACCCGCCCAAGAGCAGGGTATGCCACTTTATGGCCTACTTTTGGGGGGACGACAATCAACAGTTGGGCTCAGTATTTTGATAAAAATGAATTACTGTAAGATGTTCTATTAATCCATAGATTTTAATAAACAACAGCTTGATAAACAAATATTTACTGTATTTAGGTGAAGAAAATAAACCAATTTTTTTTTCTTCGATTTTTACTGTATTTTTTTCCTAAATTTTTTAATCTATTTACCTATTTACCTTCAGTTCTTGTAGCTAGCGCAGCGCTAGCGAATCGCTAGCGATTCGGTAACCCCTTACTGACTACCCGCCGGATTACCGCTCAGATTACTTTTGTATGGGCATGTCCTAGCGAAACGTTAGCGATTCTGGAGCTAGCGAAACGCTACCGAAAAGTAATCTGTGGCGTAGCTAGCTACCGCAGTAACTACTAGTTATCTGTAAGTAAATATGCTCCAAAATATTTATCAATTCATTTAATTTAAATAATAATTAATATTGTAGTGTTTATTTATTTTTTATTACACACTTCAGTTTCATAATGGGCTTTTTATTTATATGTAAAGCATCCCGAAACTGCTCCTCAGCGGTTTGGTTTTCTCCGGAGGGTATGCTGGCTGAAAAAGTAATTCAAATTGTATATATTATTATAAAAATTAAAATATAATTATAAAACATACATGTGGAGCGCAAAAACTTCCTTCCTCGGCCTTTGCCTTTACTCCAAGAGACTATTGATTTTATCGCCTTGATCTGTAACAATAAAAAAATTTTAAAAATAACAAACAAAATATATTATGTTTTTTATCAGTTTTTACTTTTAATATTGTTACCTGTAATTGTAAATTGATGATGTTTATTATAGTTGATGATACTTTGCACTTTAAATATTTTATTATAGTATTTTTTTATTTTTATTTGCCAAAAACATACACTCGGTTAAGCGTCACAACAAGAAATAATTTCTGACGCTAAGCAGAATACGAATTGAAAAGAAGACACACGAAAAAAGGGATAGCAATGTTCTTACTTGTTTTCCTATTCCTTTTGTCGGGTCACTCGCTGAAAGAAATTTAAAGCGAAACGCATTTTCTGTCTTCGATTTGTTTTTAAGCATGTCAGTCAGCTCGTTCGTACTGACTACAGCCCGGATTACTTGGACACTAGCGAATAACTAGCGCCGAATTCGCTAGCTTTTCGCTAGCGAAACTAGGGCGGTAGTGCCTTTGGAACTGAAGGGAAGGGGGGTTCGAACCCTTGAAACTTTTTGGGTTCGGGTTCACGGAGCGGGTTCAGAAGCTCGATGAACCTAGGTTCAGGTTCGAACCGGGGTTCAGGCTTGTTTTGTTTTCGCTGACTCAAAAAAATGTATGTTAATTGGAAAAACCTTTAACATTTCGTACATATTTGGAAGTTCAGAGTCTTGATATTCGGAATAAAATATTTGAGCTCAGTAATAGTTACTTTAAGGGATATTTTACTTTAAAACCAAAGGGAAAATTTTGAACAAATTTTAAAAAAAGTGACTAGAAAAGTTTACAAGCTTTTGCAACAGAGAAGATAGCAAACTTTCCATATGTTTATTTGGTCGCTAAACTCAAATCAAAAAACTTGGGAAAAATGGATTTTGTAAAAAACTATCCACATTCCATATTAAAATCCAACAATTTGTATCTTATGAGCAAAATAAAAACTTTGTGTTTGGGTTTTCTGGAACGTCATTCAATTCAGCTAACATGAAAACAAATTACGTTAGAAAAGGTTACCTAATGTGGTTACACGATTCACAAATGTAAACAAACCTCTCGTAACACACGTTTATGCAAATATATAGAAACCCTGACGTGCTGGGTGAAAACGGACAATTGATTTCAATTCAGCGACCAAAAAAAAATCCTGTGCTATCAGACAAATCTCTCAAATTCTTATTTTTAGAAAAGTTTTTTCTTAAACTTTTTTTTATGTCATATATTTCGAAGTTCTATAAAACTTTCTGTTTATTAGACAATTTTTCTAAATATCAGGGTAAATTGAAAAAAGGCGAGTTCTTTAAATTCATGCCACACTTTTTTCTTAGTGTGCATTCAGATATATTGGAAAATGGCAAAGTTAACAATTATACAAAGCGTCTAGAAAAATTTTTATAATTTTTGAACCGAACCCATTTTTGACTATTTTTTGCTCCGGTTCAGGTTCAGGTTCGAGCGGATT
>JAEIFU010004558.1:0-12669 GCA_018904235.1 Lordiphosa stackelbergi | reverse complement strand
GCCCAAGTGTAATCAAATTTTTTTCCCAGTTCAGTTTAAAATGTTCTGGAAATCGGACCAAGATAAACTCAAATCAAGTTCTCAGAAATGGAACAATATCAACTCGATTGTTGCGGTCTCAAAAAATTGTTCTTGAAGTGAGAACATTGCACTACATATGACAAAACCCGTTCATGCATACTATTTGATAAAGTTTGTGCTCATTTTGAGTCCAATGTTCTCGGTTTTTTCCCTCTGTGTAATAATAGAAGTAAACAAAAATAGTTCTTGGTTTGTATGCTACATTAAATGTCAATAAAATTTGCAAAAAAAACTCAAATGTAGTTAAGTTGATACAGGGGTTCGTAATCTTACGGCTCAGGTCTTCCTTTCTACGATATACAAAATCAGCCAAACGGTTAACGGTTACAACAACAACCCCTGAGTTTTTTGGCGTTTTTTAACACAAACGAAACGGAACCTTCAGGTTTCCCCATGCCTTTTCACTTGAAAAGTTGGCTTGAAATATGGACTTCTGTCATGCATCAAAGTCCGACTGGGAAAGTCCGACGCACACACAAGTGAACACGCCCAGAATCAACAAAACTACAACGATCGATAAAATAAAGTTTTCAATTAACTAAAACTACGTCGTGTCAGTCCCACCAAATGCTTCGCAATTCATAGCAGGAGCTTAACATAAACAACGGTCTCAGCCTATTCGCAGCGAATCAAACCGATCATCCATATATGAAGACGTCATATCAGAGTTCAAGAAGCTTCTTCAGCCTGGCTTAAATAGCCACTCAAGAACTTTTGGGTCCAGTCCAATTCACTTTGTCAAAAAGAGACTGGGTGGCTGGCGGATATACACTCGCACAGCACACATGTCCGACCCACTGCATCTACTATACATCACCTAAATGTTCGAGCTAACAACATATGGATTCCAAGTTCCTGTGAAGCCACCTGGCAAAGAAGCAGTCAAGCAACCTCTTGAGCCACCGAACACTGGATCCACACACAACATATCGTAAATATACAAGCCAGCATTCAGCGTCAACTTTCCTAATAAGCCAGTCAACTCAGCGCATCGTTTAAGGGGGGAGTGGCTGTGGCGGTTCCAGATCATCCAGCTTCAATCACAGATCCAGTTCATCTAACTAGTTTACACATCACTAACAATTATCGATGCTCGATACTCCCGCCTGATTATATATCTCATCTCTACATCTCTAACTAATCTCTCTGCCTTTGTGTTACACTGATTCTTACCGGCAGCACGCCGCCTCCAATAAACTGAACTTAAACCTAATCTGTGTTTTAAAGTAACCAACCATTTGCTTGCCAATTTGTTATATGACAGCTATATGATATATTCATCCGATTTTGACCAACCTTCTTAAAACTTCAGAGAATCATTTTGCTTTCCCCCCACCCCCACAAGTGCAAAAACTTTCCCCACATATCCTTGAATCTTATCCACTCACCTGGAATGTTTCCGTTTGGCATTTTCATGGTCACTTAATGTGCCAGTTGTAACCAGTTGGGTTAATCTGAAAGTGAACAGATTGGTATGCCATCAGTTGTGTATACTAGGCCAAAAATTGTTTTGATCCTTGATTTCTCATAATTCCCAAATTACACAACATCCACCTTCACATCCACCCACCCACCTTGATTTCGTATTCGCACACAGGTTTTGCCAAATTTTCGCAATAGTTTTACATGCTGCTGCGTCTGATAGAAATTCTCCAAACACTTTTGCACTTTTTGTGAATTTTCGTTGATTTTGTGGAAGCACGTTTTGTGTGGAATTACGGCGACTATTTCGCGTGCGCCAAAAACTTTTGCAATTATAATTAAACAAAAAACAAATATTTGTTGTTTGGGGGACGCTCGGGAAGCTCGTAAACGATACACGTCTGCTCTACGTTTGCCACTGCCTGATTATGACATTTTCCATTCCATTCTCAGCGTCTGTGTCGCCGGTGTACTCGGCGAAACTTATGCAGCAGCAGCAGCAGCAGAGCGCTGCCAGGTGAAGGTAGGGTGCTGGGTTGGTCTGGTCTGGCCTGGTCTGTTTTGGTTTGAGGTGCAAGCAACCCCCAAAAAGGTGGCATAATACAGAGAGCGAAGCTATCGTATACAGATGGAATATGTGTGTATGTGTGTGTGTGTTTCAAGTTATGTCAGAAAGGGGCGCAAATCTTTTCAACTGGGTAGAGATTAGACGAATTGTGAATATTCTATAAACTTGAATGAAACTAGAGACGTATTTCGTATGTCACCTTTGTATGTTTCTGCCAGGGGACTACCTGGGGGACAAAGGTCTCTGGGATTTGTAATTTGGTTTGTCCAAAGTAATGGGGAGTACACTTACCAAAGACCCAGTTTTTCTTCATTTATTCCCTAAAATTCAGAGTTATTCGCCAACTAGCACCACTCCTATCGCAAAGCAATTGCCTCGCTTCAAAGAGACTACGGTAGTAACAAAATGTATTCAGTGTCTGCCCTAATCGTGGGTAAAGGGCAAAAATAACGAATGGTTACAGACATTAGATTTCCACAGAAATGACAGTTGAAAATGCTCCACCAATAAAAATAGTTAATTTGACCATTTTGAACAGTAAACTCAAAGAAAACACTCGAATCAGTATAAATGCGAAAAACAAACAAATGACCACACACACAGTACAACTCACCAACTACTAATCTTCAGCTTCTACCACTAGACCTCGTAGCTAAGCAAATGACTACCACAACAGCCTTAAGGCTACGAAATTCGATACCTGGAACGAGGGCAATTCAGGACACGCCACCATACTCAAAGACCAAACTGTTACAGTTAGTTGAATACCACAAACGTCGCGACGTTCGACAAATTATACGACGTCAATATCCCAAGTCGAAACGATTGGGACAACCTTCCCATACCAGAGCTAACGCCATTAAAATCTACACTAATGGTTCTAAGCTCGACGTAAAGTGGGATCAGTGTAAGTGTGTATTATGCTGAGATGGTAGCCATCCAGGAGGCTGCCACCTGCCTTAGAGCACTCATGGTCAAGGAAGGAAACGTATTTATATATTCAGATGTAAGCCGCCCTTAAACTCACATACCAACAATGCTAAAACATTTGCGCATCTCTGAATGAGATCGCACGGCATTTCCAGTATACACCTTATATGGGTGCAGATTAATTGCCACCTACAAGCTCCTTTCAGGAAGAGACAATGGGAAAAGACAAGCAATTTGAGACAATAGATGGGAAAAACCTTTCCTCCTGTGCAATAGGAGGTTTACGTGGCCAATACTCGACCAAAACGTACTAACACACCATTACGTTACGGAACCATATATCACTTCTGGTTGGGGACCCTCACGAGGTCACTGTCTTAGTGGAGATACGCAGCACGCCCGCTTATGTCAATTCACCAAAATAACGACGAACATATGAAGAAAACAAACGATCTGGCAACACCTACGCAACGTTAAGTTTGCTGCGCCGCAGCATTTCATGAATTAAGTCGATTCATCGTCAACTTTGTGTGTAAAGTCGAATTTAATGCACAGTCGGACCCATTTCATGAAATGATGCTGCAAAATGAGCATAGCATAAAGGTAGTATGTATATGACTTCTGCTAAAGTTGCGGATACGAAGAAGAGGAGGAATCGGTACAACATCGTCTGTGCCATTGCCCCGCCTTAAGTGGAAGGAGACTCAGGACACTTGGTCAACCTCTCAGGAACATCCGGGCTAGAGGGTCCACCTCTACTCAAATTTTTTTTCTGTCCACACAATGGTTCGAGTATCGAAGACTTTACTAAGCACTAAAAGGGGTTAATAGGCAATTTTTAGGGGCGGCAATTTCTGGTGGCGCCGAGTTTCAGGAGCTGTGAGTTTTGGGCGGCAAAATAATTACAAAAAATATATTAGTTATTCTCTTAAATTAATACATGGTGGTATTCCTGAAGGTTATTTAGAGATCTGCTGTTATTTCAACATGAAAGGCGCGTGGTGGGAAACGTTGCAAGATTCTGCACTTCAAGATCTAGTAAAAAAATAAATTTTTCTTGAGTGCATTTTTTGAAAGCTTACGAGTCTGTTTAAAGGGATTAAAGATCAGGTGTCTATAATGGTGGGAGTCAAAAATGCTGCAGTTTTTAGACCTTGTACTTTGACTGAGTCACAGATGTTGGGGTTCCATATATTCCACTATTTCATCCTGCTTCTTCCTATCAAGCCCTTCCAATATATTCATTATATTGATTGATTTGTATTGCTTTGAAAATTTCTTATGAAACAAATGTTGAAACAACTGGAAACAATATTTAAAAAACTAACCACATTTTCCATATTAGAAGCAAAAAAATTTCTTCCTTTTAGCAAAATCGAAAGATGTTTTCACATATATATTTTAATCAATACAGAATGAGTTATTTAATCCTTTGTTACGTTGAAAAAACACTAGGCTTATAGTGTCAATTATAAAAAGAACAATTAACAAACACCAAATAATATTTTTCACGTTAATTCGTCATAGTTCGGGATATTTTCCGAATTTCTGGGGAGTTCTCTTTCTAAACTTAAGCATCTTTGCCCATAAAATCGAACGGATGGACTTCCACAGTTTCGGTTATGTTATGTTTCCAAAAAACGTAGTCCAACTCGTCCAATAATATCAGCCACCAGTTAAAACCTCTGCAGGCAGACTACAATGAAAGCCTATTTGAAACGCATTTGATATCAAACTAAAAAAAACTATGTTCGACCTCGAAATAATTTTTGTTTCGGTCCATCGAGCTCAATTTTAATTTAAATTTTGGTTAAGTATGCATGTAAAAACGATTCCGCGGCATTTGCGAAAGAATTTTCGCCTACGGCGCATTCTTCTTATATATCCAACAGTTAAAGACTTTTTTCAAGCAATACTTAACAATGTCTATGATAGCAATCAGCAAAATAATACCCCTCGAACAATTTAGGTCTTTGTCATCCCTAATCAAAATCTCGCGAACGTCCCTTTTTAATTTAAAAATCAAAGAATAAGATTAACTTAATTTTAGAAAGAAGTTTAAAATGTAGAGCGATTCAAGAGGGAGGGGCGGCAAAGTCGACTCCGCCCCGGACTTCCGCCCCGGGCGGCATTACACCACACATAATCTGGCTTAACACTTAGGTTCAGCCAAAATCTCCGTATCTCTTATAGTCTCCGAGATCGACGCGTTCATGCAGACAGATGGACAGACGGACATGGCTAAATCGACTCGGCTGTTGATTCTGATCAAGAATATACTTTATAGGTCGGAAATGTTTCCCTTTCCCTGTTACGCGTACGAATTGCACAACTTCATGATCCCCTTTTAAGGTAGAAAAGCATTGGTTTTAATGGGTATAACAAGTAAAATAGTCTCTTAAATCGACTGTAACATACTCTGTTTGTGCAGTAGCAGCTGAATGCAGGCGCTGCTGCTGCGCTTAAGGCAGCGAACATTCTTTTGGTCATAACTTAAGTATCATTTATCCGATCTTTATCATTCCTTCGGCAAATCGATAAATAATCTTGATTTCTAAATATCTTTAGAATGTTCAAACTGGAGCTGGCAAATCGAATCGATGCTTTCCATGTAAACGATGCAACGATATCATTTTTGGCAATTGATTAAAATAATAAAGAAAAGAGATATAAAAATAAAAATAGAAATCTACAAAAATGGGTAATATTCATGACGAGACCGAGGAGGAACCAGTTACCAATGTCTAGACAAAGGGGAAAGTAGTGTTTGTGATATTTTTTATATTTTTATTCAAAAGATGTTCCTAAAGCAGTTGTCACCATGAATTCTTTCTTGGTTCCTAAAAGCTGTAAAAAGTTCAGAAATAAACAAAAAAAATCAACAAGGCTTTAATCACAATGAATAGCTACAGACATTCCACTTTCCGTATACTAGAGATTATAAAACTTTATTTACTGTCTCAACGTACAAAGTATATTTTGCCAAGCAAAAAGACAAGCTGAAAAAAAGGTACACTCCCATATACAATTTTCAAATCAGTTCGACCACTGGAGTATGGGAAAGTATAATCTTGATGTAATCAGGATACAATTTTTAAAACAAGTTGATTCGAAGAAATGACTACAGAGTATAAAAACACATTTTTCTGCTTTCTAACTGCGTATTACCCCTTAAGGAACACAACTTTTGTCATATAAAGGTGATTTTTATACTATTTGGTAATTCAATGTAATTTTTCCGACATCTCAAGCTAGGAGGTAAGGTTTTCCATTTCACTAACAAACGAACAGTGCTTGCAAATCATTAAATTTTATTATTAAAATTCATGCTCTGTGAGATAAGTGTTTTATCCAAAAATTTGTCTTCAGCGACGAAGCACATTGTTGACTAAATGGGTAGATCAACAAACCAAATTGCCGAACTTGGTCTGAAAAGCAACAAAGGCAGTTCAAGAGCTGTCAATGCAGCCTGAAAAAGGCAGTCGCAACATTATAGCCAATGGAGCAAAGTACTGTGTGATGATTACCAACTTTACGTAGCACAAAATGAAAGAATTGGGCTTGGTTGACAAGTGGTTTCAACAAAACGGTGCCACATGGCACGCGAATCCATGGACCATAAGCAATTAATCTCCTGTTTTGAACCAGTTCATTGGCCGACAATCTGGATCTGGTGACTATTGTGACCCATTTGACTATTTTGAAGTCTCTCTCCTGTACAGGGACAAGGCAGCCACAATTGCAACCTTGGAAAACAACATTACAGATGAGATACCGACCGAAATGCTGGGAAAAAGTAGGACAAAATGGGAGGAAAACAAACTTTGCCGGGAATGAACACGGCTGACAGAAAAAACACGTATTGATAATGTAAATAGTAAACCGTATGTAAGTGCAAACCCTAAATGCATTCTATTAGTCAATTGAGTAATACAAATGTTAAGCCGACCCATCACACCAACTGACCCCAAACAAGAGAAAGCAGCTTGTCGTATAGAGAGCGTGCGCTCTAACCAAATCGCCCACCATGCCGACCCTGACGATATACACGGTGGTGGTGCTCCGAGGCCGAAGCTTTACGTCAGGCTATTTTGCACATTCATCTCTGAGTTGCCGTAGCTGCATGCTGTCTGTTTACCGGCAAGCTCTCAAACTTACACAAAGAGAGCAACAATACGGCGACAGGAGCAACACTGCGCATGCACACACACCCCCTGCTAGCTGGCATGTGTGTGTGTGTGTGTGTACTTTGCTCTCTTTGCCGCCCCCTCCCTTCTGTATGGTTAAAGGTAGGCATCAAAATCTTTCAGCCGGTTGGCATTTGCAGCTAATCATTGTTTACTTGCTACAGCAACAGCGAAGGAAAATGAAATCAAACAAAAGCCAAGGCGATTAATTAATTGGCAAGCGGCTATCGTCACGCTTAGTGCCAAAAATTGGCCCAGTAAATAAATAAATATAAACAAAACAAAATACACAGAAAATACATTACAATTCAAATGCGTTGCAGAAATTAAAAGCTTCAATTTGAACACCAAAAAAAATGTTGTACTGTAATATACTCTGTACCTGCAGTAATTGGTCATAACTTGACTTTGAACCAAGCAGGTAGAGGGATTTGCAAAACTGGCGCCATCTGTTGACAACATTAAGCAAAAGCTGCGACAGCAAACATTCTTTTGGTCATAACTTGAGTCTGGTTCAACCGATCTTTATTATTTCTTTGGCAAATCAATAAATAATCTTGATTACTAAATATCTTTAGAAGAAACAAACCATCTAGGTACAAAACTGTGGGAGATATGAGGTTTTTTTCAATTTGTGGAGGCGGCAGGGGGCGTGGTAAAAATTTAAAATCAACTTAAGCTGCCTTGAAGTATAAGAAGCATATGTCTCATACAAGTCAAACCTCTATCTCTTACCATCTCCAACTTAATATATAATATTTCACCACATTTCACCCCTACTCACCTTTCCTCGCTGGCACTGAAACCCACCGAAGCGGATGTTACCTTAATCGTTTGTCGTATCAAAGAACTTAAAACACTGCGCGTTGCTGTTGGTTTTTTGGCAAGTCGCGTAGGATCTGTATTGCAGCGTGGTCGAAATATTTCATTGATTTGCACGGGCCGGGGTGGGGTGGTGGTGGTGGTGGCCTCTTGCGCCTAGACACCGGTGACGATACACCCGAATCCTGTTTAGGCGGTGTCAGCGAATTAGCTCGCTCACGTTGGCTTCTGGTCAACCGTTTTCGTACACCTTCCTCCGGGCTTGGGCTAAGATGTTCGCTCATATTGTTTATCGATAAAACAAGCAAGTTTTTTGCGTAGCCAGAAAACCGTACATACGACTATTCAGAGCGGGTGGTGGCAACTGTCAACATCGATGCTAAATGCATAGAATAAAAACACAGAAACGACATCACACAGTACACGGCATTGCCGTTTCGCTCGGCATTTGGCATTATTGAATTAAACACTTGGCATAAAAAAAAGAGGCGCACGGGTGTGTGGCATAGCCAAGTTGTGCTAACCCTAAGCCCCAGCAATGTCAGAACGTCATACGTTTGTTTCTTTTACACAAAACTGTGGGATCCATTGACTTTGTTAACATGTTCAGAAACGCGGGATGACTGATGAAGATAATAAAATTCCTTTCTGGGAAACCGAAACCTCGTTTCAAAAACGAAACTGAATGAAAGTCACTGTTTGCATCCCTAAAAACTTTTCATGTTTTAAAGTTTTTGTCAAGGAATATTCAATATGAATCTGTCTTGGGGTATCAGTCTAGAAAGAGCTGTAACAGAGTTGTTGTATGATTGATCTTGCACTACACCAGATTCGTGTTGCGTCTGGAGAGGGTGTTTCGTGTCGGTACCTCGATATGAGCAGTTGCCCTAGACTGCTCACCTTGCGGTTGGTCCCGTTGTGGAAGATCGTGGTGGTTGTGCAGGTATCAACGCACATCACGGGTAGGGTTTCCAATTGAGACTTGACGTGGAGTTCTGTATCCTGGGTCCGGTAGTCGGGAGTCACCAGCCAGGCTTATTTGCAAACCGGTCCGGAACCGAACCCCTAAGAACCGGTTCGGTTCGGGTTTTTTGGGTGCGACGAACCGGACCATGAACCGAACCCTTAATATTTTTAACTCCTCGAACCTGAACCCGAACCGGACCACTTTTTCGAAAAATTAGGTTCGGTTCAACAAATGATGTAGTTTTTCCAACGACACACACAGGGAAAAATCGAAATCTGACATCTGTCATTCAAGAAGTTCTTCAATCCTACGGCATTTCTCTAGGTCAGATTTATAATATCAGAACTTTTAAATGACAACTGCAGAGCAGAACATGAATGCAACTATAAAGAAAGCAATTTGGATGAAGGATGCTCATGTAAATCAAAAGCATTTCCTGATTTAAACGATTACCACGTTACCACAATAGATTCCCTGGAGGATTTTATAATTACAGTTAGTTGAGCTGCACAAACAAACAAATATAAACAAATATCAAATACACAAATTTAGTAGTTAACGATTTTTTTTAAGGAAGTTCAGTTTGACATTAGTAGGATTCGCACACTTTGTAAGAAACTCCGTACTCACACAATATGAAATGTTTCATCGATGTTTTACTGCTCAAACGTCGATGTTTCTCCAGCTCTACTGTGTGACACGATGGAACTCAATCTACAAAATGTGCAAACGCTGACTAATTCTTAAAGATTTTTGCATTCAGAGATCCTTAAAGATCTTTAAAAGATCTCCACCTAAAAACATCTGAATGGAACTTAGTTCAAAATATATATAATTTGCTCGATAAACGTTCTTCTATTATGAGCTCAGTACCAAGATTAGCTGCAGAGTTCTTAGTCCAGAGATTTCAAACTTTGTTAGCTTCACATTACACATTACCGACATGCTGAAGCTCCAAAACGAAAACTTATTAATGTGAGTTTTCAAAATTCCACTTTGAATGATTCTACGTATGATTGCGAAGAAGAGAAGTTTATGAACTCAATAAACAAATATCAAATACACAATTTGTAAATGATTTAATAGATTCCTACGAAAATTGTCCAAGAGAACATAAATCGACAAATGTCTTGAATTTTTTTAAAAGTCTAAAAAAAGGGGACTTTAAAAATTTTGTGTTAACTATATTTGCTGCTTCAGCAACTTAGGTAACAGTTGAACGAGCCTTTTCAACACTTAATTTTAATGTTTCTGTTTTAAGAGCTGGTATAGATGAACAGCTCCTAGAAGTTATAGTGTTTATTAACTTAAACTTACATTATGGAAATAAAGAATATTATTTTAAAGAATAAGTATTAATAAATCGAAACTATTCTTTTATGTTCAAGCGAACCGAGGTTCGAACCAAAACCTCGGGTTCATGGTTTCCAGGAACCGGTCCGCGAACCGAACCTTAGACTTTACAACGGGTTCGAACCCCCGGACCGAACCTTCTGAAAAATTTCAGAGGTTTGCAGCCTTGTTATGACGCGAGAGATAAGAAACAGGACAAAAATGTTTGCAGGGCCAGAGTTCACAGTTTCACACAAGTATGAGTTCTGGCCATAAGCTATGCGTGAAGGCTATACGCGCGGCGCTCCCTATGCGAACAATGAAAGCGCGGCGTGCGCATGGGGTTTGGGCTCTGGTCTGGACTCTTGAAACCTCCCGAACCAGTCTTTCAAAGCTGTTCACAAGTGTTTCTACATATATGAAGTACTTTGAGTAAATACTTAGCTTTATTTTAGCTATCACAAAACTATTAGCATCATCCTAGAATTTCATAGAGTGGCATCACTTTTAATCGATAGTTGCTGTGAGAAGAGTAATGGATGTTGCTTCATCATTTGAAAAATTTCACCATAATTGTTCCGCGAATGTGAGAAAATTTTAATACTTTGTAACCACTTCTAGCTATTTTTACATATGAAGTATTTTGATCTAAGTAATCTTTCGTTAATCTTACTAGACAGAAGGCAGAACATTTCAGCTAGATCCCTTGCCCAGGTCAGTCAAAATTTTAAATTGTTTTTCAATTTTATACACACTTTTTTTCTGGCTCCAAATTTCCAAATTGTCATGTCCCTTTAGAGGTGCTTCCAATATCCCTGACAAAAAAAAAAAACACTTTAACAAATGGATTGCTGGCAGCGTTGGTTCAACAAAACCCTGGCCAGTCCAATGCCAGCGAATGAATGTCCCTCGGACAAGGATGATTGCTGTGCCGTCACTTGCTCACTGGCAGAACTATTTATCCAGATGACAATGCAAATCTTCAGATGGATGTTGGACAACTTTTGCACTTATTTCGATGCTGAAGCCATGCTGCAATATTTTGGTTAATAATTTCCCCCAAAAACAAAAAATAAATTACTCCATTTTGTTTTCGTTTTTTTGTAGAACACTTGCTCTGGTTATGCGGTAACAACACCTGCCGTGCGGAAATGAAATAAAGAGACGGGTTTTTGTATTTTTAATTTCGTGCTAGTTTTTATTTCTTTCTTTTTTTAATATATTTTGTATAGAATAATATAATTAATTTCTTTACACATTTTAGATGCGTTTAATAAACAATTTTCTTTCGTTTTTTTTGCCAAAAACTTGCATTTTCTTTCTTTGTTTTGTACTCAACCATTGAAAAGAGAAAACCAAAACAACAATTTCCAATTTGTGCCGCTTTCTTTGATTAATTGTTTAATTGATTTCATTCGCTTTAAAATTGCTAACAATTATGCAAACTATGAATTAGAATTAGATTAGTGTTTCGATAATGGATATATATATATATTTTGTGGGTGCATTATGTAGAATCTTGCGGTGCACATACATTGAACAGAATTATGGGGGTTACTATATATGTCGTCGTATATATATATATATATATGTGTGTGTGTGTGTGGCAAAATGAACTTGATTTAGTTTTAGCTATCACATAAAGACAATTATGCAAAAATTTTGGACAACAAATTGACGGAGTATTGATTTGTGTGAGGGAGGAGGGGGAGTGGGGGGAAACGAATCATCAATTAAAGCCTCATAATAATATACTGCTAAAGTCAATATCACATTACATACAAATATACATATACATCATCAGAATCCATATCCATCTGGTCTTTAATCTCTAACAATGACAAAACAAAAATTAAATACATTTATGATTCAGATTCAGACTTAATCTTCTACAATAAATAGATTAATATATATACACAAAGTCGTGCATTATTGGTTAGAGGTTCGTTTCTTTTTTTTATGATTTTTGCTTCAGGAACTGAAAGTGTTTGTTTTTTTGGTAATTGTTTTAAGTGTATACTTAGGAGAAAACATAACTTTCACTCACAATTACAATGAAACTTAAGACTAAATTACAAAACCAAACCCTGACCGGGTTGTCGAATCAAAATTTATTACCAGTACAAAAAAGTTTTAAAGGATTTTCTAAGAGATGGCGCCACAATGTTGCAACCAACATCATTAGGCTTTCTTTTTTTGTATGTACCGTTTCGCTCGAGTGTAAACAACATAGTGGTGGTCCAGAGCTTCTAGACATAGATCTTATGGACCTAATTGGGGATCCTTTCCTACTGCGTCTCAAGTCGTCTCACACCTCCTCGTGCTGACCACCGGAAACAGAGCGATGCATTCGCAAAGCT
>JAEIFU010004557.1:0-12709 GCA_018904235.1 Lordiphosa stackelbergi | reverse complement strand
TTAGTCAAATTTTGTAAATCGGGACTACGACTATTGACTCAACTTTAGAATCATTTCATATTAACTGAAAAATAAAATAGTTGTAATAAAATATGATAGCATCAAGTATGCTTTGGAATATGAACAATAACTAAACAAAATGATAGTCATTAGTTGCTTTGTAACATTTGACTTATGAATATAAGGGTTGTTATTGTTGAATAGATTGACGACTGAGTAGTCGTTTCGATTATGTTGTCAAACATTGTTACTGTGTACTACATATAGCAAAATAATAGCCTTCTTCTTTGAAGCAATAACTGACCATAGACTTCCATTGTCGATAGTCAAACGTTTCGAAACGACTACTTAGTCGATAGTCAAGTCATCTGAAACAACTAAATATGTATTAGTCAAATGTTACAAAGTGACTATTAACAATCATTTCATTTAAGTTTTTGTTCATATCCCCAGCATTTAGAGATTAAACAATATATGACAACTATATATTTATATTTCAGTTGAAATGATTTGTTTCCGTAGTCGGGGTCAAAAAATCATTTTAGCTTAGTCAAAATGTAAGTCATTTCGAACACTGGTGTATAACGAAGCATTTATATTGTATAAAAAGGCGTAGTTTTCAACATATCATTCGAGGCCCAACATGGAATATTTTGTTTTTAGGAAATAACCCGTAAACCCATTTAAAATGCGTAAAAGGGGGATCATTGCGAAGTTGTGTAATGATGTAGAAGGAAACATTTCCGGCCCCATACGTATATAAGCCATGCCTGTCTGTCCGTCCGTCGATCTGTATGAACGCCGATCTGTGGACGTAAGAATAGAAATAAGAACCACGATCCGCCCAACCTCATAATATCCTTCAATTAACTGAATGCATTAATCATTGGTAAAGTGACACTAAAGTAACAAAGATATCTGATTTTGACGTTTCAATTTGCAATTGTAAAACCTGCCCCATGACAAAAAGCATGAATAGCTAATAAAAGCATTGCTAAACAAACAAGCCCTGACGAATTTTCCACAATTGTTGATTGGAATAGACAATATTCTTTATGGGAGAAAAATGCAATAGAAATAAAGTTACATCCAGTATATTCAGTGAATTTTCCAAATGAATATGCCAGTGGAATACTTTGTCATGCAAAATATACTACGATTACGGGGAAAGGGGTTATTTTTATTATAGGGGCAATTTATAGAGCCGTTTACTAGATCGATGGTGAATTTGAGCGATTTGGAATCAACTATTCAAATCTACTTGGCTTTGTACAGTAGGTTTCAATTCGGCTCTATTTTCGCCATCTGATCTAGTAGGCGTGCTTTTGGTGCCTTTTCACATATAAATTCACCAGTTTTAATATAAAATATGTATAAGCGTTTATACGAAAATCGCTCAGAGATTTGGCACCCCGTATAACTAGACAGCGGATTTTGCATAATATAAAACAGATTTTAATCCTAGTAGGCAGTATATTACTATTGGGAGTACATTTTTTAAACAAATTTGTTGTCATTTTGGGCACTCTATTTTGACCTACTGGGATTAAAATCTGTTTTAACATATGCAAAATCCGCTGTCGAGCTATAACACTTCAGCGGTATCGAATTGTTAAAGCTTTTAAGTTTGACCAGACAACTATTTTAAAACATGTAATGCCGTACATGACCCCCAATTGCCCTTCGACCTCTTATCCTGGAGCAAGGTTTTTGAAGTGAAACTTTATAGATGGAAGACATATCGACTATACAATAAAGCACTGCATGAATGGAGTCAAAGGGCCCTTTTGATTCACGTTTTTAAAAATGGTTCAAGTAAATCAAGTCAACAATTTGTATACCCTTGCAAAGGGCATAGATTTGGCCCTGTGGTTTCCGGCTTGAGAAAAGGTTCTCTGGATTAGGCCAAGAAGTGGCCAAAATTTTGCAGCTGGCTTTGGACAGAAGGGGAAACGGGTCTTTATGGTTTTCCCACCATTTTAACGGATCAAAGTCTTCACTAAATCTGCCCATGCTGCTCGTATATGCTTTTATTTCCCGATTAATTATGTCCTCAGTTTCGTGTTAAAAAGATCGTCAAGTCGTCACATGCACTTTAATTTAATGGATCAATCATTTTTGTGTAGCTCCGAGAGAGAAGTTTCAATAGATTTTCAAGTTTAAACAAAGTCAAGCTTGTTCTTTATCCAAAATCTGTAATACAAGTTCAATAATTTTAAGCTATTCAAATGTTCTCTAGAAATTCAATTTTTAAAGTGTTCCAAAATCGGTTTGCCTCCCTGATTAGAAACTGAAATAGATATTATGCTCAATATAAACGCGTATATGTTGCGAGTGACAAGCTTCTTTTCCAAAAGCTGAATGAATCTTTATTTGTATTTTGGTCTCTTTTTATATATTTTTGGTTTAACCTAAAGCAAGGTATAACAGAGCCTTGCGTTGGTACGCTTTATCTATTTTACTGATAACAGATGTGTCCAGGTTAGTCAATTTTTTGCTCCTCGCGTGCCACTTGAGTCCCATTTTCTAATTAATTGGCATAGAAATAAATATAAAGATGGACACATGGACACAGCTGCATGAACTGAGGTTAAATTATACAAGTATTTATTTTAAAGGGTAGACAAAATATATCAGAACATAAGTCAACATCAGAAACAATTTAAATAATGGCCGTGTTCACCAGCACAAATCGATGACAAAAAACTCGATGGATTTAGTTCGATTGTTGTGGTGAACGAATGTGATGTGCAATCATGATTGCTAATTGTAGGAATTGTGATGGAGGAAAAAACATAAAATTTTAAGCTGTCATTTGTTATACTTTGACGTATACTATTTTTACCTAAGAATTTCTTCAAAGCGTTCAGCATAAGCCAATCATCTTTTCTTGAATGAATGATGTTTGATGTAAGGTTTTTATGTTGGATAAAGAGAAAGAGATCATTATTCGATTTCAGTTTGATTATACTTATTTTTAGTTGGATTGATCTTAATTCTCCAAAAGCTATTTTCATGCAGGTGACTTGTGCCATCTCTATTTTTGTATTTCCCCCCTCTCCTCTCACAATTAACGACCGACACACGTACAACACATTAATATGTAAATTCACAAGTTTTATTAATGCAAAAATAATTTTCTTTCAACACTTTTCATTTAGTGTGGCATCTGGTATAAAATGTCTCCTTTAATCTTTTGGGTAATTTATGGCCTTGTAATAATTTACGGGCTCCAACTCCAACACTTATTTTTATCACTCACTCGCATAAAAGTGCACTCCGCATACGAAAAATGTGGCCATAATTAACTCAATTTAATCGCTGGGCGCTTTAGTGTGGGAGGGTTTGGCCCTCCATTGACCACTGCGATTGTGGTCCAGGCGCGGGGGTGTTTGTTTCTGATCTCTCATATTTTGTCAAACGCGTGAGCTGGCAGCTGCGCTTTGCCCCTTTCATGTTAATTTGCAGCACACAAAACCAAATGGCTTTTTTTTTGTGTTTGGTGTTGGTGCTGCATATGTTTTGTGTCCAAGTGTGTGTGTGCGTGTGAGTGTGTGTGTAGCAATTTTTCATCATTAATTATGGCGTCGTTGGCTGTGGCTGGATACATCAGTCAACCACAGGAGCCAAGGCGAAAGACCATTAGGACGGCCTCCATGGTCCATTGCTGGTTGAGATGTCACACACTCGGATGCTGTCAACTCGCTACACTCCCACACTCGCTCCATCCTCCCCCCCCCCCCCTAGCTGGTTCCATTGTTACTGTTGATTATTTCATGCGCTCGCGTTTTTATGCGCATTTTATGTTTGTATTTGTTGTCGTTATAAAAAAAGGCAAAAATTCCCAACCCCAAAAAAAATGAAATAAAAATAAGTTAGAAAAACTGTCAAGTTCGGCTGTGAAATACCCTGTAACTGTTCAAGTGGGGGGACCTTGTGATTATTATAAAATATTTACAAAGTGTTCTTGGTTTTGTGTGTTTTCGAATATAGATCTATCGCAGAGACCCTTAAAAACCGCCTCTTCTCTAGCTGTCTTTCTTTCGAACCCCTCGCATTGTGCGTCATCTTGCAAAGCGCTGAATCAGCCACAGAAAATATGTGGCGTGGTGTATTAATGCTTAGGTGCTTAAATTTACCTTTTAAATATAGAAGGTCGCGCTCCATGCTGAAATCCATTAACTTACCTTTATAACGTCGTCTGGGAATGTGTCTTCCATAGAATTTACTTTTAACTATTTACTGATGTGTTTGCACTGAAATTAACACAAAAAGACACGTCAAGACGCCGTCAACATTCGTTGACTCTAAAGAGTTTGTAATTTCAAATTACCATTTTTGCGTATCAAATTAATATTATAAATATCAAATTAATACACAAAAATATCAATTTGATACTCTTTTAGGTTTGAATTGATACAACAACAAATGATAATATTGATACCATTATTTTTCGAGTGTACATTCACCCAATCTCATTATACCCCTTTTTGTACCCTCTCACTGGGTAAAAATAAGATGAAAAAAAATTTCTGGCGATTCATTTTTTTACGATCTTCTTGCAGCGCCTCCCCAGCCCTTGGTAATTGCTTTGCCGCCGCACTTTTACATAATAATAATAAAATGAATTATAAAATAAAGTTACCTTTTCAACATGCCGAAGCGGAGGACCTCAACTAAATGTCGTTCACCTGCCCTCCCCCGTCCCACTTTGGGGGCCAAAATTTAATGTCTCTCTGTATTGTGGCGAACACTCAAAATTGACATTAGCAGCAGGCATACACCGAAACCATAAAAACATAACAAATGGGCGTCCATAATGTGTGTCCTTAAACTGTCACTAAATCGATAAATTTTCATAATGGCCAGGCCATTTAAATATTTAGCCAAAAAGACGCAAGAAGGCACCCCTTTTTCTTTCTCTTTCGTTTGCTTTTTTTTTTTTTAGAGCTGGGCTGGATTAATAAAATTACCCACGACCCTCCAGGGGGGTGGGAGAGAGGAGTGAGGACAGAACATCAACGCAAGGGCACGCACACAACCAACTCGAGGTGGACTCAACGTTGTCGTCTTAAATGTCTCCATGCCAGACTTGAGTAGCCTGCACAGTGAGTGGCGCGGGGGGGAGGACGGGTAGTTGCCACTCACGCAGGCCCAGTTAAGTGTGCGTGTTCAAGGATGCATTTTTGTGCCCAGGAAAACGACACAACACAAAACGAAACGAAACAAAGACAAAGGCATAAAAACGTGCAAAATGGGCGTGGGCGAGGGCGAGGGCAAGGGAGAGCCTGCCCCCCGAGTGTAGGCTTAGCAAGGACCAGCCAGAAGCAGCAGCCAAGGCAGGAAGCCACTTGTGAAAGTTTCATGCACGCGGCCCCACTTCACACGACAGGCAGTCAGACAGAGAGAGAGAGAGAGTCTTGGAGGGTGGAAAAAAAAAACACACAAAACAAAACATGGCCAAAACCTGCACAAAGGCATCGCCTCCATCTTCGTCTCCATCTTGGGCCCTTCTCTGATGCAAGTGCTTGTTAGTGCGATTCTCGGGATTGACGTTGACTGTAGCCAAAGCTTAGAAGTGCCAGCCCAAGCCCAAGTCTCCAACTCAGCTTCAACTTAAGTTGCATTCCTTAAGCAATTGTTCGGGCGCTTTTGTTTTGTTGTTGAATTTTTACACGAAAAAGTCATTTGAATATGCGTTGGCAACGCATCCTGCAAGCACCGCCCCCTTCTCGCTTCGACTGTGGATTGAAAGTTTTGTTAGCCGTCAGCTACTTTCGTGCCATGGCTTGCGGCTTCCTTCTGGAGTGGGGGTAGACAATACTAATGTTCACTTCCATTTCAGCCTTGACTGCAAATTGTACTTACCGAGAGGCAAGTGACAACAACAATAATAGAAAGTTTTTTTTTCACTTCCGCAACATTTTTCTAAGCTGCAATTCTCATTAGTTTGTCATTTGTTGTTTTAGAAGGTGGGACAATTAAAAGTTGTTAAAATGGCGTTGTTTCTTATGAGTTAAACCGGATGTGTTACGATATTCGTTTTAAAACGCAAACAAAAATTAATTATAAGAAAATAAAAGGACATGGATAAAACCCTGATTGTTCTTCTTTTTGTGGAGTCTTCTCCGTTCTACAGCAAAATATTTGGTAGCCAAGCTCAAACGGAAACATAGAATGTCATTCAACTGCCAGTGTTTTGACCAGTTTTTGTTGTGTTGGAGTGACGAAATCAAAAAAATATAATTTCCAGTTCACTTATGCGTAGCATCAAAGTCTACAATCAATGAATTAAAGTTCAAATGGCTGACTCAGTCACCTAACAAACCACACTCTGCCCCCTTTAACTGTTTCTAAATTTGAAGCTTAACTAAATAGTTAAAAATGAAAGCCGATCTTCCCCATTAGACCAAACCAACTTTTTCTGAAGTAATCCGAAACTCATCTCAAAAAAAAAATTTGAAAAATTGGCCGATTTGATTTGATTCTAACCAAGTTTACGCTCAAAATATCCAACATTAATATATAAAATATTGCTATGGTATTCCACTTAAAGGATCTAAAGAGAAAAACCACTTAAAATTTTTTTTTATTTTTAATTTTAGAGATTAACAGCCATGCTCCCATTTTCGCTATCAAAAAAGATTTTGTAAAATCGCAAAATTTCCGGCCGATTTAAAACCGAAACTGGAGATTAATTTTGTACAACTAGAGATTAAAGAAACACATAGACATATATTTACAATTAACAGAACTTAGACATACCACTATCACATCTTAAGAAAGACACAAAACGAGGAAGACCTAACAAACTTCGAAAAAGACCAGAAACTGGCGTACCAAAGAAGACGGCGGGGATGGATGAGGTTTTTAAACAAAAGATAACAAAATAAAAATATAAATATAAAAAAAAAAAAAAAAAAAATAAAAAAAAAAAAGTTTTGAAAAAAAAACCAACATATATTTTCAGGAGGAGGCGGTGTTTATAGTGGTGGGGGGGGATGTTTGCGAAATAAAAAACAAAAAAAAAAATATAACCCTTATATATATTATAACATATAAAAAAGAAAAAAAAAAAAAAAAAATGGAAAAAAAGGGGATACAATTAGAAGCGAACTAGCGGCACGACTAAATAATTTTAAGCACAACAGGAAATTAAACCAAAAGGACAAAGTGATACTGACCATTGCCAAGAACACAGAAAAACTCATCAAGGAACACCGAGACAAATATTATAATCACACAGGCAGACAAAAAAGAAACAAAACGGTAGTCATGTACAAAA
Source organism: Lordiphosa stackelbergi (assembly GCA_018904235.1). Taxonomy (NCBI): domain Eukaryota; kingdom Metazoa; phylum Arthropoda; class Insecta; order Diptera; family Drosophilidae; genus Lordiphosa; species Lordiphosa stackelbergi. Next base: position 5,424 of record JAEIFU010004557.1, on the reverse strand, counting down.
GAGATTACAAAAACGCAGGCACTACTAAGTGATAAAACAACTTACAAAACAGCCCGAAAGGATCCGACACAATCACTGATTAGAAAGAACAACGCAATTATCAACACACTGTACAAACAAAATTATATTGACACAAGACTAAAAATGGACCTGTACTGTTCCGGAGGACATGCACCGAGGATGTATGGACTGCCGAAAATCCACAAACAAGACACACCGCTCAGACCGATAGCTGCCTCACAAAGCATTCCCTGTTACAAGTTGGCAAAATACTTGGGCGGCATTCTCAGGAACATTGTTTCCGAGAAGTACAATATACAGAATGCAGTACAACTAAAGGAGAAATTTGCTAACACCAACATTGCAGATGACGAAGTCCTGGTATCTTTCGACGTAGTTTCGCTGTTTACTAATATACCAGATAAATTAGCAATGACGAACATAATGAACAAATGGACAGACATAGCCGAGTACACTAAGATACCAAAGACTAGATTTAAGGAAATTCTTGACTTTGTATTAACGGAAAACAATTATTTAGCATATGACAACACAATTTACAATCAGATTTATGGTATGCCTATGGGCAATCAGATCTCACCGACCATAGCAAATTTTATACTGGACAAAATTTTGATATTTTATAATTTTAAATAATCAACAAATGAAATTATAATTTGAATAGATACAGTAAAAAAATACTCCAATAAACTGTCCAATAAACCAAACCTGAGAAATCCCGTTTTTAAAAAACCCTTTTTATACACTTGAAAAGTGTATTAAAATTTTGCCCAGAAGTGTGCAACGCATAGAAGGAATCATCTCCGACCACATAAAGTATATATATTCTTGATCAGCATGACGAGCTGAGTCGATTAATTTGTCCGTCCGTCTGCTTTGTCCGTCCGTCTGTCCGTCTGTCTGTTTCTACGCGAACTAGTCCCTCAGTTTTGGAGCTATCGAGCTGAAACTTTGCACAGAGTCTTCTTTTTACTGCACGCTGCTAATATGTCAGAACCGACCGGATCGGATGACTACTTCTTGTAGCTGCCATAGAAATGTTCGTTCGAAAAATGGGTTTTAGTGAGAAAAACTGGTTGTTCTCAATATTATCGCTCTCAAACACGGTTTCGTTTTTCATTTTCTCGTTTTTGTCGATTTTTGAAATTGTTTATAAAATTAACAAAAACTATTTGTGCAAAACCGCATATTGTACGTTTTGGTGGGCATGTCGAAATTCACCCTCCAATGGATTTTTTTGTATTAAAATGAAAAAAAAAAAAATTTTAACTGTTCGGTTTACAAAAGAATGACCCATATGCCATATTTCCATCCAGAAAACAGAAACATCAGCTTCAACGACTCACGCGGCAGCGCATTCAGCCGTTGTACATGTTTTCCAGGCTCACGTCCAGAGGGCTACCTATGCTTTGTTGAGCTTGATAAGAAAGAGATTACCAAATAGAGCCGGCTTTGTTGTTGTTTAAAGCAAATATTATCCTTTACTCATTCCAGAAACATTTGTTCTCAAGAATTTTGAGACCATCTTGTTATACCCTTGGAGAGGGTATATTGAAATTGTCCGGATGTTTGTAACGCATCGAAGGAGCATATCCGACCTCATAATCTATATATATTCTTGATCAGCATGATGAGCTGAGTTTATATAGCCATGTCCGTCTGTCCGTCCGTCTGTTTCTATGCTACCCCCCCCTTAGTTTTAAAGCTATCGTAACCAAACTTTGCACGAAGTCTTTTGGTACAAAAACGCTGCACATTTGTCGGAACCGGCCGGATCGGATGACTATAGCATATAGCTGCCATAGGAACGATCGGTTGAAAAAGTAGTTCTAGTCAGAAAAACTTGTTTGTTTTCAATGCTACCGCTCGCAACCCTCGTATTTATAAGTTTTCTATGATTTCACATAATTTTACCGAGATTTATCAAAAATCGGACAACTATATAGTATAGCTGCCATACAAAAGATAGGTCAGAAAAAAAGTTTTAGTAAGAAAAACTTTTTTGTTTTCAATGCTATCGCTCCCAAACTCGTTACTGATCAATATGATATGCTAACACACAATTTTGTGAAGTCTAATTCAAATCGGATGACTATAGCATATAGCTGCCATAGAAATGATCGCAATTGACTGCTTGTTTGTAATAGTTATAACGCGTGTATAAAAAAGTAAATAAGGCGTATTATCTACCGCACCGATAAAATAAGCAGAACTTTTTTTACAATATGCCCCTGCTCACATCGATTGGCCGGAAAAGTAGATTTACGCATTTGTTGCAGACAAAAACGCTAAAAGATTGCGTCAATTGATGTAATGGGAGCATTGAAACGACAATATGTGGTAAAGGTCGTTATAGATATCGCGCAGAACTCGGAGAGGATCATGACGAGGGTAATTTGATCTGCACACTTGCAAAGACAAGGGACGAAAACGGCGAGTTGCTCTGCAGGGTACGTTCCACTTTATAAGACTAAGGAGGAGAGACGAATCTACATCACCAACCATTAGCTTATGCAGAAAAACTGCACCTTGACTAGTCCTGCGGTCTTTTAGAGTGGGCAAGTTCAGAAGTCGTAAGGAGGCAAACGGCGACCAGCATCCCAGTTTAAGCCCCTGAGTGCAAAGAGAAGAAACTGTTTTTGAACCGATTCTAGTATATATATGAAGAAGCTATACTGAGGGGACCAGATGCTTGAGCAATACTCTAGCAATGGTCGAACGAGAGACATGTAGAGCAGCCTGGTTATATATGGATCTTCAAACTTCTTAGACCAACGCTTAATGAAAACCAGCAAACTCTTAACTTTGTTGGATATGACACAGATGTGGTCATTAAAGCAAAGCTTGTGATCAAAAAATACACCCAGATACTGAACTGAAGTAATAAAAAAATGTTTGATCAATAAAGTATGAATTCAGAGCAGGTTTAGTGGAGTAAAACGAAATGAACTTGCATTTATCGTAATTAAGATAGAGCATATTAACTTGCACCGAGATTGAAGATAATTTAGGTCAAGTTGTAGACATTTATACGAATCGGAGAAAGAAAGCGTCATAGACAGCTTAACATCATCCGAACATAAGGACTTGAGATGACTTCAAACCTGAGGAAGATCATTAATAAACAAACCAAAAAGTAATGGTCCTAAGTGACTACCTTACGGTACACCAGAAGTAACACTTACTATCTCAGAAGTTAAATCATTTAAGATGACTCGTTGTTTTCTGTTTGAAAGAAGAGAAGATAACCACATCAATAAAACGAATCAAAGGCTTAGTAAGCCCCGGAAACTATGGAACGGATTACTTGGAAAGAACAATTAGATGGGTAGCATGGCGAAGGGGATACACTTGATGGTTTTTTCTGCCAATAATTTTTCTGAGACTTGTAGAGAAAGAGTTTTGTAATAATTTTTAATTAAGAAACAATTCATTCTTTGACATTGTCCTAATGATCATTGGTCAGAAATGTCGCCAGTGTATGCTAAAAACCTTTTGTATTCTGTAGCTAGAGATTTGTGGAGTGAAATGCTTTAGAAACTAAATTCGCTTTACCCAGCCGAAAGAACTAGCATTGTTGTAAATAAAAGAAATTCATCCATCGGACTTATGGAATTAAAATTGTGTTAAAGAGATTGAGGTCGATGATGATTGTGTTCCACTGCTTCAAAATGGGACTCTCCAGATAATAAGATTCTCTTAAATATAATATCCAAAATAATTAAAGCAAGTGGATGGACATATTCTGGATATCTAGGGTTTCGTTGTATGCCTTACAACTGTCTTCAAAGTAACCGTTAATTTGGAGAGACAGGAAAACGATCTTATCTTTTGGTTTGTCAAGAAGAGCGAAGCCAAAAAGTTAGAGGGTATTGGCGTGAAAAAAGCGGCACAAACCAGCTTTGTTCTACATCATCGACCGCTGGACAGCGGTTAAAAAGCTGTTTGCTCCTTGGCAAGCCTCGGCATCGATCGCCGTATTGGTGTGAATAGCGAAAAAGCAACTAACAGATGTGAAATCGTCCTTTGATATTATAAGCGAGTCGGTGAACTTATGATGTCAATTTGAAATAAAGCTAAATAAAGATATCTTGTTATATGTTCCCCATTTAACCTTTAACAGGTACATTTCAGCGTTTCTTATAGCTTAAAGCACGTTTTACACTCGAAACTTTCCATTTTGGTAACAATTTTAGCCTCAACGCAATAAAGTAATCAACATAAAAGTTATTTCTTTAATAAGAAAACTATATGCGGCCTTTATAACCTGACTCATTTCCTCCTGCCACCCACAAAAGAAAAACTCATTGAATCTTGCATAATCTTTGACCCCAGTTATCAACCCACACACCTCTCCTCTGCCGTTTGCCTCGCCCCGCTGCCTCATTTCAGGGCATTTGCTTACGAAATGAGGTTTAAGTAACAGTTTGCCATTTGCCTGGAGCAAGAATATCATCTCCATTGCTGGACATATGTTGAGTCTTCCTAATATTGTTATCTGCCCTGCAGCCATGGCGCCCATTACAAATTCTCTCGGTACGCCTTTGTTGCCCCTTCAACTCTGGCACACACTGGCAAGCACGCACACACACTCGTGTGTGTGTGTGTGTACGAATTGGAGAAGCTATCGCAACACCTTGAAGTGAACTTTGACCGTTTGGTAACTCATTTAGTTAGATTATTTACGGTAATCCAAGACGCAAGCCACAAGCCAACCGCCAACTTAACTGCAGACATGCTCAATCCTTAGTCCTCATCCTTGGGAAACTACAATGTGATTGTGTGTGTGTGTTTGCACATTCAACGATGAGTATCTACGGGCTAAATGCATGCAACTTGTTTTGCTAAATTGTGCGTAAGCCAGAGCAAGGCAACAACAAGGATATCTTTGGGAACTTTCTCAAGCTCTGCATGCCAATTCAAATAACACTTTTATTTTGCTTTTAGATACTCTCAACGCTGCGGCGTCTCTTCTGGCACATGTTTGTACGTGTCTGCGGTGCCACGCCCCCGACAACTCACCTGCACCATTTTCGACTGGGCAGCAGCAGCAGCAGCAGCATCCTTGGCAGGTTGTGTGCGTGCGCTCATTAGCATTCTGAAACGGCTTTATAAAATTCAACAACCAACCAAGAGAGCTGCATGTTCTCTAGGAAGGCGGCCGAGATGGCCCAACTCCTTCTGCTGTTTCTGCTGGCGGAGAGCCTGCATGATGTCTGTCGTGTCACTGCACGGTGGTTGGATTTTCATTTTCAAAAATGTTGTCTTTAAATCCAATAATGAGGTTAAAGACTTTGTACAGGTTGCTTATTCCCAAAAGCGCCAACGTATTTAGTTTCTAAGTGGAGACACAATAGAAAGAATTGTTGTAAATATGTGATACTTTTTAACATAAAAGCCTTT
>JAEIFU010004556.1:0-12777 GCA_018904235.1 Lordiphosa stackelbergi | reverse complement strand
GCTTGGTATGGAGATACCCGCGAAATACCCGCGAAATGAAAAAGTCCCAGTATAAAAACGGAGAGGTTAAAGTCGGCTCTAACCGACTTCGATATACCCGTTACTCATGAAAAAACATGTTTAACAGTGTTCCCGCGTTCCTTAGTGTGACCATCCAAAAAGTATGCAACATTTTTTTAGGGTGGTAGCGGGGGGGGGGCTTGGTTCACTTTTTTGCTTATAACTTGAGAACCGTTCATCCGATCTTTATCATTTCTTCGGCAAATCGATTCATTTTGCTAATTACTAACTATCTCTAGAAGGTACGAATCGTCTATCTTTAAAACTGTAGGAGATATAACGTTTTTTCCAAATTGCGGGGGCGGGAGGGGGCGTGGCCAAAATTTGAAACAAACTTGATCTGCGTGCAGATAAAAGAAGCATTTGTCCCATACATGTCAAACCTCTATCTCTTACCATCTCTGAGATCTAGGTGTTCATACAGACGGACGGACGGACGGACGGACGGACAGACGGACAAGGCTAAATCGACTCGGCTGTTGATGCTGATCAAGAATATATATACTTTATATGGTCGGAAATGATTCCTTCTGCCTGTTACATACATTTGCACGACTTTAGTATACCCTTTTTACTCTACGAGTAACGGGTATAAAAATGATTTCGCACGGATTTCGCAGGTTGCTGTTTCGTGAGTTGGTATGGAGTTCACGCGCGAAATTGACATATCGATATCACAGCGTTGCCACCCGACGTCAACGTGTCACGCGATAGACACCCGATAGTCACGCGATGAGTGATGATTTCGAAGGTGTGAAATATATGTAAAACATATTTTTTCGTCTCTACATACACACTACATGTGGCGGTAGACACACATATACATACAAGTGTTGTGGCGCGGTGTATTAAATTGAGTAAAAAACTAAAACAAAAGCATTAAAAAGGCAGAACAACTTTTTATTGGAGGAGAAGGTGGCCTTAGGTAATTTAATAAAATATAAATCTGTTTTGTGGAAGCTCATCCATAAACAGCATTATGATAGCGGTTTGACCAAAATTATCTCGGATAGTATAGGTGGCTGCCTTTGGAAAGGAAGGAAAATATAGTATTTGTTGCAAAACGGCTTGGTCTTCGTTAAAGGGCAGTTAACTTTGCCGGAGTGATAAGCACGCCAAGAGTGAAAGCGATGTAGGCGTACCCATCGCAACTCAAGAAGGCAACGATGTGAAGTGGAAGTCATGATGTTTTTGCCCAACTTATGCCACGAGAACCTTAACTCCTCCTACGAGATTGCTGATGATGAGCAACTTTGGCCAAGCATAAAGTGATTTAATTGTGGACGACGGCGATTCCGTATGTCCAACGGATCAGCTGCATAACTTTTCAGTGGTCGGACTTGGGACTTCATTGTCGCGCAAGTCGTGGACGACATCCTCTTATCTATGCCGTTCTATTATAAATGCCTAAATCGAAATGTCATGGCCCAGTCCATTCAGCTTCTTCCCTAGTCGAGTACATAAAGCACCAATTGCCTATTGAAGCAAATTGTTAAAAAATTACAAATAAAGTAAGGATTATTATTGTAGCAACTATTGCATCATTGGGGGCTTGTTTAATAGAGTTAGCCTTCCTCAACCACAACTATTCGCTGTTAATACACTGTTACGCTGTTAATGCATTTCCCCGCCAAGATAAATTTGAAAACAAATCAACTAGAGATGAGCGTCTTATTTCGCACTTGCTATCGACGAAATAATGTGCAGAGATTTTGCACACTTTTCGCAAGTATCTCCATACCAAGCTTTAGTCAAAAAACAAGTTTTTTCGCCTACTTCACTCACTTAAGACAAGAATTTTTCAAAAACTTTTTGCAAAGTGCGCGCCTACAAATCTTAAAGAAGGGCTACGCAAATTCTCTTATTTCAGTTGGTCTGTACTTTGGAAAACAACTTTTATCTATCCGTTCTACAAAAGATTAATTGCTCACCAAACTTGACTCTCAATTCTGTTTGTTGTCGTAACCATTGAGCCAAAAATGAGATTGAAGAAAATATTTTCCATAAAAACACATTTAATAATAAAATTCAATGATTTGCAGTGTCAAAATATGTACAATGAAAAACCAAATAGCAAATAAATCACACTTTATTTTTATGCATTTATTACCGCACCCTTTCACAAAACACTCTGGACATATTTATACCCGTTACTCGTAGATTAAAATGACTGAGCTTAAGCCGTGCAAATGTATGTAACAGGCAGAAGGAAGCATAAAATGTCGTACATAGCGTTGGTAGGCTTCTGTTCTGTCAGATTTCTAAACTAGCAAATAAGTTTAAACTGAACCTAGGCTTACCGACCCCTTAAAACCGCAAGGAGATTCGACGTAGTAAGGTACTCACACGATATACCTTTTTTATTTTCGACGGAATTTACGGGCTCTTCTGCAGGCACTGGGTATAAAGTAAAAGCTAAATGACTCTGCTTGCTCAAAGTTTGAGAGTAAACTAAGAAAAAACTAGAACTTATAATTTAAGTATCGGAGAAAAAGGGCAAGCAAACTTTGGGAGAATAGCGTTGAACAGGCACTCACAGTTTCCTTTTTCTTGGAAGAGGGGTGTGTGCAAAAAATACTGAGAGGAGGAGCGCAATCGGAAATTGCGTACATTCTTAACTATGGTTTCTACGCAACGTGGTGCTTATGGATGACGGTCGACGTCGGCCGATCCACCCTATCCTCCCTTCCAATATTTTTTTTAAGTTGTATTTGGAAACTATTCGCTGCTGGATCAAGAATTTTCACTCTTACAGTACTTTTGAGAACGAATACTCTTGATCCAAGAGTGAAACTTTTTATTTGTTCTCTGAGTGCAATTCCTAGAAACTTTATTCCTAGAAACTTAATGACTAAATTGTACTTTGTACCAATGGTTATTTGAAATATACCTTTTTGCGGAAGCAAGCCCCCCGTTCTTCATTACCACTGCTTTCTTCCGAATTCAACTTTTAAACTTAAGTTCTGCAAAATCTGTCTTATCAATGATGTTTTTTCTTTCCAAACCCAAAAATTATTGACACGCTTTAGTAATCAGCGGCAAAATACTCATAATCCACAATCTGCTCGTCATAAGTTTATATTGCTGGCGCCACAATAAAAAATTTTATGATCATTTTTACGACCGCTTAACAATCAAACAGGCCCACAATCTGAATGAATTCTTTACGGACAACTACTGCCAAAGATTGAAATGAACTTGTCGAGCAGGACTAGGTTCAGGGACTGAGGAATGAGTTAAGTGTCACTTTTTTTTCGATGCATTGATTACATTTTGTTTTTTTCTCATGCTGATAAGCGCTGCCGCTGGCGCAGGCGACTATGTGCAGTGTGTACAAGTGTGTCTATGTACATACGGGTAAGTTATATGTTCAATAACTTTCTGATTTGTTTGAGGCTATTAATATTATTGTTATCACAGAGCGGCTTAGCCCTGAGTAAGTGCGAAAAGTGTTGACTGTCGCCGGTCTGATCTTGACAATTAATTATGAGGGCATAAGTCCTTGATGCCGATGTACTTATGCTATGGAATATTACCATTTGGGATGGTGTGTCCCTCAAAAAAGAGTGTGAAAAACATTTCTGATTTGTTTTGACTTTTTCCGGCTGATGGCCGAGGGAAGCGTCAAAAGCCAGCCAACCATCTAATGATTACTTCGAAATGGAATGTTCCGCAGTTGTTTTTGTTTTCGTCTGTCGTCTGCGGTCTGCCTGGCTGGGGTCAGTCGAGTCTGTTCTGTGGGGCGGGGAGTAAGTAAAAGGCAGCCCAATTGAATTTTATTATTACGTTCAATCAATGATCAAGAGGCCAGTTTAGGTCGTGTGACAATTATTCGGCTGACGTTAAGGAATTGTCGAGCGTAAGTAGCCAGCAACTCTCATGTATCTAGACCTCAGCTCAAGTTCAACGGGCGCTCGTTGTGGATATATTCTCATCCATCCTATCGCCCTAACTAAGTCGGCGCTTTTCTCATTACATAATCAAGGCTGGACCTGGCAGCAATCAATCAAGATCAAGTGTCTGCTAAAAATAGCTCCTGCCAATCAACAGCAGCTACCAGAGAATCAATAACGGGCGCCAAGGATGTCCAGTAGTTGGTAATTTCCACGTCAGCCAGCCCAGTTCCCATCATGAATAATGCGGCAGTTTGGCGCCTCGATGGCGACAACTTAATAGCCGGCAGCAGACTTCGATGAAGTGATGCCAAGATCTATTATGGATCGAGGCTCTGCTTCTGCGTCATCGAGTGCCAGGAATGTTAGGGCCAGGGACGGAAAATCATTTCCTTTGGCTTTTTTTAACAGAATAAATCAGCTGTCAATCTTTAAACTGAAGCTGATTTGATTTATGTAATGTCTTGGGAATGTTGGGAGACCGATATCAAGCTAGCTATTAATGCTTTATGGCAGGTGTCGGCAGTGGGAGCAGAGATGTTGGGAGAACGTCAGTCGCAGCAGTAGAATTTGTGAGTCAGCACAGAAAAGTTGTCAATTTATTGAGCACATTCAAAGAGCAATCTTTAAAGCTCTCTGTTTTCTTACTGAACTTTTAAAAGCTCTCTGTCCGAATACGAATATTTTCTCAGTGGCCAGTGGCAATTGTTCTGTTCACATTGCCGACCCCTGCTTTGATCGGCCTATTATAAACATTTGCACGATGGTATGAGTAGCCTGTCAGAGTACTAGCACAAAAAGTAAAGAATTCCTACTGTTTTGTAATTAAAGTGTTAAGGTCGATTTCTTCTTGGTTGCACTTAAATTAAGCACTACAATTATTAAAACACGAACTGTCCATAATGAAAATAAGTCTACACTCAGATAAAAACCTTGAACTTTGTACTTGAATCAGCAAATCAAGTACAAAATTCGTATTTCAAATACAATTTGCTTCAAATCCAAAATACATCCATGAGTAAACCTCATAAATACTAAAGACAAACCCATTTCCATCTTATGGTTAAAGCACATAAAATGCTAATGTTATTCCCAATTTTTCTTGAAATTAGATCTCTGTAAAATGTTAACGATATTTATTAAGAACTGAGGCTAAATTTTGAAAAAATGTTAAGTCATAATTTAAAAGTAACGAATTTTTTCCTCGCTTAGCTAATGACATGACCATCCAAAGTTTCAAAGGCAAGGGAAACCCCTTGCAAACAAATGATTGTATACTCGAGGAGCAGCGTATGCGCTAATGCTAATTCTCCCCCTGTTTTTTTTTCCATCTTTGGGAACATGTGCGACGGTACATTAAAAACAAAAAAACAAAACAAGACAGTCACCATATAAAAATCAAGAAAAATTTGTCACAACCTTTCGCTAAGCGTTCACAACGAACTGACTGGCCCTACTTTCGAGACGGTTTTCTCGCTGGTGATTCACTTATTTTATAACTTGAGAACCGCTCATCCGATCTTTATCATTTCTTCGGCAAATCGATACATATTGCTAATGACTAACTATCTCTTGAAGGTACGGATCATCTATCTACACAACTGTGTGATATATGACGTTTTTTTTAAATTGCGGGGGCGGGAGGGGGCGTGGCAAAAATTGAAAATAAACTTCATCTGCCTGCAAGTATAAGAAGCATTTGTCCCATACATGTCAAACCTCTATCTCTTACCATCTCTGAGATCTGTTTGTTCATACGGACGGGCAGACGGACGGACAGACGGACATGGCTATATCGACTCGGCTGTTCATGCTGATCAAGAATATATATACTTTTTAGGGTCGGAAATGATTATTTCTCCCTGTTACATACATTTGCACAAACTTAATTTACTCTATGTACCAAAGGAAGTGAGCTAACTAAAGACCAAGATGGTATTACTGTAGGTCAGAAATCTATTCCCACTCCATGAGCGAAGCTGCTTGCGAATGTTCGCGTATTTTACCCGTCTCGCTCTAACCACTGTGATTTCCTATACGGACAAAAAAAATCTCAATGCGGACTATCGCTTATCACAACTCTAATACTCTATGATGCTATAGATTTATTGCAGTGTTGCGAAATTTATTTTTCTTATCCCGTGACCGTAGAGTCATAAATCGTGCAAAACGTCGCAGCCGACACGCGCATAAAGAGAGAGAACACGTATATATATAAAAATAGCACGACACACACATATGAGTGTTTGTTTGTTTATGCCTATCATCCTCCGTTCGTTTTACGGGGTTACATACTGCTAGGATCTTCAAAAAAATCAATCGCGAAGTTGTTATTGCGTCTGGGCAAATACACTGAACATTGACAGTGGGAGCCGACGCCTCGTTATAGTCACATTATTGAAGCTGAAATTACGATTGTCAAAAGTGCTTTCAAAACTTTTGTATCGCTTCTTTTACGGTGTTTTCAAACTCGGTGAGCAAGATTTCACTAATCTGCTGAACCCCGGTCTGAATTCTTTAGCGACCTTCTCAACTATTTTTTAGAACCCGAACTAAAATCTCCCGTTCGGAAACCAATTAAGGGCTCGGAGTCCATACTAACCATACTATACCCTTTTTTCCAATATTTGTTAATAAAACTCTTCTCGGTTTACCAATAGATTAAACAGGGTATACGAAAGAAATTTATATGGTTTTTGCTGCGAAATTTGTCGAGGGCGGACCTCTCTATCTCCGTCGGTTGCTATCGCTATCTCCCCTGAAATGCTATCTTAACCAAACTTTTCACGAAGTACAACTAACTGCTTGAGATTTGTCGGAGCCGAGCAGATCGGTATCATAGCATATAGTCTGTAATAGATCGATCGGGTCCAAAAAGTAGTTTTAGGGACAAACTATACCCTTGTCAAAGGGGAGGCTTTATAATGACCCCTCATTGGTGCCGGAGTTTAGGGACTTTTTTGTTTTCAACGCATCGCCCCAAATATTCATATTTTCCAGAGATTTACTAAAATCCCTATAAACTATATATATTCTTGATCAGGGTGACGAGCTGGAGTCGATTGAGCTTTTGTCCGTCCGTCTGTCCGTCTGTCTGGCTGTTTCAACGCAAACTAGTCTCTCAGTTTTAAAGCCATCGAGCTGAAACTTTGCACAGAGTCTTCTTACCGCACACTGCTAATATGTCGGAACTGGATGACCATATTTATAGCTGCCATAGGAACTATCGGTCGAAAAGTGGGTCTTTGTGAGAAAAACTTTTTTATTTTTAATGTTAACGTGTCTCACTTCAGCGATTATTAATATTATACGCTTTACACAGATTTGATTAATGTCAAAATCGGATGACTATATCTTAGAGCTGCCATAGGAACTATCGGTCGAAAAGCGGGTTTTCTTTAGAAAATTGTTTGTTTTATACTTTGGCTCCGGTATAAAAAAAGTAGCTAAAACTAAGTTTTTTTTTATTTTTTCTTAAGACTTTGTTAGCCATTTAATTTTTCTTAAGCTTTGTAAGCCCGGCCCCGGCGAGAATGTGCACATCAAACTCGAATATCCGATGGCCAGATCATTTTCCTTTGTCGAAACATACATTAACCATAAAATTTTTTTAGTTTTAAGAATGACTCTGTTACAGCTGAAATGTTGTTTTAGAAACGAAAGAAGGGTCTGAAAATTTTATTTTCAAAAAGTGGCAAAGGGCTAAGAGTAGAGATGGGCGAATAAGGACAATTTGTTCCCGTCCCGCCACGATCCCGACCACGGCTGTACCGTCCCAGCTCGATCCCGACCAACAAATTTGAATTCGAGGTTGATTTCCTTAAATATAGAAAAACGAGAAGGTCAAGCTAACTTCGTCTTTGCCGAAGTTTTTATACCCTTGCAAATGTTTTAATATATCAGAGTTTTAGAACGCCACCATTATAACAAACAATTTGTCTAAATAAAACCCATTTTCCGACCCATAGTTCCTATGGCAGCTATAAGATATAGTCATCCGATTTTGACCAAAACTTACAAATCTGTGTGAAAGCATTTAATATTAATAACCGCTGAGTTGGGAGACGTAAACATTAAAAACAAAAAAGTTTTTCTCACAAAGACCTCCTTTTCAACCGATATTTCCTATGGCAGCTAAAGTATAATCACCCGATTCGGTCGTTCCGACATAAACGGTGCAGTAAAAAGAAGACTCTCTGCAAAGTTTCAGCTCGATAGCCTTAAAACTGAGTGACTAGTTTGCGTTGAAACAGACAGACAGAAGGACAAAGCTCAATCGACTCAGCCCGTCGATATAAGATATATAAGATATAGGGTCGGAAATTTCAGTTGCCCGAAGGAAAAAAGGAGAAAAAAAACCTTAGGAGAGAAGTGAAAGGGAGGGAAGAACGGCAAGGGTATAAAAATTCTGTTCAATTCAGAGACTCTATTTCATGAACTACTATACCATAACCAACCATGTCGCTGGGCCTACTGCTATGAGCTAGGACGTGCGTCCGCGTGTGTGTGTGAGTGGACGTAACCATTCGGCTAGCAAATAAATGAAAACACGCAAAATCAATGGTATCAATGGTACAGGATTTAGGAGTCGGGGCACTATTTGAATTGTTTTTAACTGTACCATTTGGCAAATAAATTGGAGCAGTTTCCAATTTAGGTTCGGTAGGTCACTTATTTACTGGGTTTGGTTTTTTTTTTTTTTTGTTTTCCGAATGCTCCCATGCTGGCTTTAAAAGCGTGTCTTCAAATAGTTTCTGATTCTCTCTTTTCCGGCGTTTTAAAGCTTCTTCCCCCTAATGTTTTTTCTTTCAAATATTTACCTCGAATTTAATCTAGTGTTTGTTTTCATGTCTCTGGCGTACGGCGGCAGCTCGCCCTGCCATTGCATTCTCATTCATCTGTCGATGATTCCAATTCAGACTCTGCGAATTTCGCCTTCTAATATTAAATGCTAATTGCATTTCTTTTATTTGTTCTATTTATACATAGATCGCTGCCCGAACTGCCATTCCGTGGGTTATCGAATGTGAGCTACCTTAGCGTCGGAGACAACGAACTCGACGAGATTCCGAAGCATGTCTTAAACCACATGCCTCGGCTGGAAACAGTGGACATGGGGCGCTGCAACATCCGCACGGTGCAGCAGGACGATCTTAAGGGCATACAAATGGTGACGAATCTCATTTTGCCGATGAACAACATCACGCGACTTGACCGGGGAGCGTTTCCGCTTAGCCTGCTCATCTTGCATTTGGGTCGAAATCAGATTAACACGCTGAACGGGTCGCTGCACGATCTGCACAATCTGCATTCGCTGTTCATCAATGCGAACAACATTAGCAATATGGATGGCGAGCTGCCGGACGGAAGTAAGCTGCGTCTGCTGATGGCCCATAACAATCGACTGGAACGGTTGCCGGCGAACATGGTTGGCATGAAGGATATGGAGACGATACATGTGCATTTCAATCGCTTGAAGTCTTTTGATCGCGTCTTCAGAAACGCCCAGTACCTCAACGAACTGTATGCCAACAACAATGAACTGGAGTACCTGTCACAGGATGAATTCCAGGCCTGTGGTCAGTTGGATACCCTCTACTTGGCCTGTAATCATATTCGATCGGTGAACTCCTCACTTCATCCCATGGCCAAGCTAAAGATTGCCAATTTCTCTTTCAATGAAATCGATGAGTTCTCTATGGAGGAGTTGCACGGTCTGCGGTCCCTCAAGATACTCGATTTGTCCAATAATCGCATCAAGCGTCTACTGCCCAGCCATAAGGGCAATCAGGAGCTACCGCTATTTGAGATACGTCTGGACAACAATCAGCTTATCACACTGGATGCCGCTTTAGCTGGCTTGACCAATCTGCGGATACTCAACCTGCCCCACAACAGAATCGAGCACATTCTGCCAGGTGACTTTGATGGTATGCCTCGACTAGAGATTCTGGACTTGACCGGCAATCAATTGGCAGAAATAAAACAACTCGAAGCGGTAAGAGGGGAAATGTTAAAGAGGGAAATATGAAGTGTAAAGAACTTGGAAACTTGGTTGAGGGAGGTATCAAGCCTTCGTTTTTAGAAATAGCTGCGTGTAAATTTTTTTTAACACGACACGAATCGAACAGGAATGACATGTTTTCAACGGCCAAAAATTGAAAACACCCACCCGACCAAAAGTTCGCCCGCGAATTCGTGTTAATTTCCAAACGTTCATTAGATACTGCGGCTCAGTTTGTGGCAGGCAAAATCGCGAAATTCGCATGGAATTCGCTCGGAATGTTGACTCGAACGTTTTACGAGTCTCATTTTCACTCGTTCCAAAATTTTGTACAATAAACTCGAATTAATTGTAATTTTGTTCAAAATATTTATGTAAATTCAAGCTTTGGCCCATACTTCAGGTGTTTCTTTATTAAAAATTAAAAAATTATTTCCGGCCATAGGCTGCAAAAATTCTGAGCGAGAACGACGCATGCGGGTAGTCTTCATTCACCGTATAGACGTAAGCAAAATTACAACCCAGTACCACAAAGAGTTTCGTAAATTAGGGGGGGAAACAATGGCTTTTGTCGAGGTAGTTCCGTCCATCTATTCAGCGGAGGCATAATAGGCTTACACCGAAAATAAACGTTAACAAATCAACAGAGAATTAGGAGGAATCCGAGGTCGTTCATCAGGCAATCAGGCCTTCCATCAACAGAGCATCACGCATATCAAATAGTCTGTTTGTTAATTGCCACACGAATGCTGGGCTTAAACTATTCATCAATACACCTGGTTCCAGCAGTTTTCTTTTCCTGTGCTTCATTCGTATTTTGCTGATAAACTTGACTGTCAAGCTTTTTTATCCAGTCGAAGTGAGATCGGACAATGTACTTTTTTATAACTTGTGTCATGATCGCAGTATAAAACGAGAGCGTAAGTTAAAGTCGGCTCTATCCGACTTCGATATACCCGTTACTCATGAAAAAACATGTTTAACATTGTTCCTGCTTTCCTTAGTGTGACCATCCAAAAAGTATGCAACATTTTTTTAGGGTGGGAAAAGTGGTAGCTTGGTTCACTTTTTTGCCTATAACTTGAGAACCGTTCATCCGATCCTTATCATTTCTTCGGCATTCATTTTGATAATTACTAACTATCTCTAGAAGGTACGAATCGTCTATCTTTAAAACTGTAGGAGATATTTTGTTTTTTCCAAATTGCGGGGGCGGGAGGGGTCGTGGCCAAAATTTGTAACAAACATGATCTGCGTGCAGATAAAAGAAGCATTTGTCCCATACATGTCAAACCTCTATCTCTTACCATCTCTGAGATCTAGGTGTTCATACAGACAATGAGACAGACAGACAAACAAGTCTATATCGTCTCGGCTGTTGATGTTGATCAAGAATATATATTCTGCCTGTTACATACATTTGCACGACTTTAGTATACCCTTTTTACTCTACGAGTAACGGGTATAAATATTAAAGTACATACATTTGTGAACAAACAAATTATTTATGTTCTCTTGCATACTGGTATGTAAGCACAAACCTATTTTTACTTGTTTTTATCAGGCGCATGCAAACATTGGCATGTACTTACATACATAAAGGCAGGCTATTTAACTTTCTAAGCAATTACATACAAAATAAGTATTTAATTATGAATATGCATGTCCAAAGAGAAAGGTTTCTATGCTTTCTTATGTATGTGCATTAGACTGAGCATCATTTCACAATGTGCGTACATTCCACACCTTTTTATTAAGCAATTGCTTATATTTTCTTCAATGTCAAAGGCGAAATATTGCCGATACACATGATTTTGGAATTGGTATTTTGAGCGATCGTTCATATTAACTTGCGATTCTTAAACTAATTAATTGCTCGTTGCAGTTTCGCCGCTGGCCAAGTGTAGGCGACTTTACTACTGAGCTCTTTCGTTTTGCTTACGAAAGCGGCAGAAGGCTAAGACTTAGCAGAAAGCGAACATGCACAAACAGAACAGAAGTGGGAGAGCGCCAAATATATACATACTTTCGTTGCTGTTCTTGTTTCAGTTTTCCACACAGAAACATACATGCGCAGACTTCAGAAACTATTACCCAGTTTTCATACACATAAAATATCATGATAAATGCCCTACAAATTATGCTAACTTTGTTTGTTAAACCTTTATATATTTGAACTGAATAATAGATAGTAAGATATTGTATCATCATAAATATTCCAAACTGTACCTTCACTTAGATTGTAAGAGCAGTTGAAGGAATTCAAAATATATTAGCGCTAAGTCAAATATAAATTAAATTATTTTTCTTAATTTTCAATATTAATTTTCATAGCATACTTTTCAGAGCATCCATCATGATATTTATTTTGTGTATAAACTGGGTATATATCTGTTGTCACTCTCTCAAGTTCTACACCGTTGGCGCTGTTAGCAGCGGTGAAAATAGAGATGGCACTCTCGCACTGTATCATTGGCTCATGTAGCAGCTCTGAATATAGCGAGGACAAAATACCTGAGAACCGTAACTGTACCGGTACAAAGTTTAGGTTCTTCTCGGTCTTTTCGGTTCTAAATATTGGATCTCGAATACCGGTATATAAAAAAATTTTAAATATCGGTTCTGGTTTCGGTTCCGATTCAAAGTTTTATTCGATTCTTTTCGGTATACTCTTCCGGATCCGGGTTGATTTCCTGGTCCAATGAGGAACAATACTTGAACGCTTAACTGATCGAATTGCATTAATATTATTTAGGATTTTAAGAGTTTTAAGTAATTAAAATCATTAGCAAAGCAAACATGCCATCTTATTTCAAATAT
>JAEIFU010004555.1:0-12786 GCA_018904235.1 Lordiphosa stackelbergi | reverse complement strand
TAACCATCAGCCCAAAACGTATCATATTGAACAATATAATTTGTTAATTTTGCGGAGCAGAACACTGACAGTTTAATACTATGACAAAGAAATTAAAAAGAAACAGAAAAGATGTGGCATTTCCATATCCATTAGGATATGAGCGATATTTCACAGCATGTTGTAAAAGGCAGGCGGTATCTCCCCAGTTTTCCATTCAACCAACTTAAAAACTCGATTTCGATTGGAAAGGCTTGTACCTCCACAACAGCTTCGTAGCTCTCCAACTGGGCAAACCCCAATCAGATGGGAAACGTTCTCTGTTACACAGAGGGAGTTTACGTGTATTGCTAGTTTAGATTGAGCATCTCACATCGAAGCGCGGCGCCAAGGTGGGGATCGTTCGAATGCCGAAGCGGTCTTGGAAGTAATTCAGTTTCTTGTAAATTATTCTGGACTCTCTTAAGGATGGGGGGTGCTGAAAGTTTCTCTTTCCTCGAGGTTTTTCAGTATCAGCTTATGTAGAGGCTTCCCAAGACCTAGGACTATCAAGATTGATATCGAGATTGAAAGTAGAAGATCCTGCAGGATGTATTTGGGAAAAAGGAGTTCGAAGACCAATATATGGTATGGAGAGTTGGTTAAACCGATTTCCAAGTGGAGGGCGTAAATTTGGGTTGTGCTTGGGGGGGTAATTTGATATAAGTTTAAAAACGACACAAAAGAACTGCAAAACTAGCGTTACAAATTTTATCGTAAAATTACTTAACATTGAAATCACATGTAAAATGTCAAACAAATACACACACGAAGCGAGACTTGAGCACACTTACACAAATTAAAAAGAGATAAAGAAACAGAACACAGACGAAAATAAACAGAAAAATGCCTACCATGCAATCCGCAACACAACCAAAAATACATATAAATAAAATAATAAAGCATTAAAGATCAAAACAGGGAACAGGACTAAGTTAAACGAAGACTGGTTGTCAACAAACAGACATCGAATTCCCAGAGCATACCAAATGGTTATTACCCTTAGGATGAAATGCTTTCTGTGACAAAGACGAACATATCAACCATTCATGTAATCGCCGACTTGGAACAGGGATTCAGCTGGGAAGAAGACTAAAGGAAGGTGTTGTTATAGAAAGAGTAAGTAAAGAGACTACCATGGGGTACTGCAGAAACCAGGAAAATGAGAAAATGAATAATTTACAAATTGCATAAGACATGGAGAAATTCCTAAAACATATTGAGACGAAATCAGAATTCTAAGCTTATAAGTGTAGTCAAAAAAAGAGCTAAAAAGAAAGGGCACAGGGGAAAATGGACAAAAGGCTTTAGAGAGGAACAAAAAAAATGAGAAGGGATCCCATCAGCTATTAGAAAAACCAACTTAATACTCAACGATTTAGCCAACAAGAATCATTTTGACAACAAACAGAAACAAACCTTTACTGTTCATGAGATCACCCGCGAATTTAGGACTTCCCCAAAAGTCAGAATAAAGACGTTCCACTTAGACCCATAGTGCATCAACTACTTTGATAAGTAGCAAAACACAAAGGACATGTAGAGTTGAACTAACTAAAAGTCAATATACAGAACTAAAAAGACGAAAAAGTATGTAGTTCAGAAATACAAACGACGATTAAGGAATTGCTAGAGTTTGTTAAAGAGAACAAATAGTAAAGAACGTATAAACAATATTTGAATGCAATGGGAACCATAACTATTTGTGAGATACTGGACACTTACAATTAATCACTCAATGATAACCGAAGTATGTAGATGACATATTATCCGAGAAGGAGGCTTTAGAAGTATTAAACAAGCAAACACAGACGTATTAATAAACGGTAGAAATAGAGGAGAAGAACAAATAGCCTATTAGAAAGAGATTACAAGGAAAATGAAAATGATATTAATGGTAAAAAAAGGCATAGGCAGACCAACAAATTACAATCGAACCACCCGCCCAACCAGAAAAAAAGCTAAAAATAATAAGAAAGTTTATAATAAGGAAGAACAGTTTAGACCGACAAAATAAAAAAAGAAAATTTTAAGTTAAAAAGTTACAGAAAATAAAAGATAAAAGAAAAAAAGAAATTATTTAAAAAAAAAAAAAAAGGAGAAAAGAAGAAGAGGAAAAAGAAGCGTCCCATATATTAAAATTAAAAATGTAAAATATAGCGAAATATAAAAAAAAGAAAGAGCGATTTGATAAAAGCTCCACAAAAAAAGACGCTTGTTTAAAAATAAGGATGAAAAGAGAGAAGAGAGGAGAGTTGTGTACGAAAAAAAATGTAAGGGAAAGACGGGGAAAAAGAAGGAATAAAGGAAACAAAAGCTTGGGAGCGAATAAGGAAAAGAAGAGATGTAGAAGGAAAAAGAAAAGTTAGTAGACAAAAGCAGGTAAAGTGATTGACATGTAAAAATGGATGTGGAAGGAGATGGAAGACCAGAAGATAGAAAGCTGGGATAAGAGAGAGCGGGGGAAACGACAAAAGAGAGAGTAAAAATTTTTCTGCGCTCTGGTATAATATTAATTTGATTAAATGAAGCAAACAACAAAATAAGACTGACAAGCTAAACGACAATATATTATGCAATACAAGAAACAAATATGACGACATGCTAATAGGCATTTAAATCCCTTACAATTTTTACCTACAGGTAGTCACCTTGTAGTATTTTGTTTGTAGGTCATTCACAAAAATAAAAACAGATCCGAAGAAGGTAGCAATGTTTTCCATTCGAACAACAATAGTGTATACATTTATTACAAATTTTTCAACCAAAAGGCAAGCAAACTTACAAGATGGAGAAAAACAAACCATATTTGGCTATATTTTCACAAGGTAATCCAGTTTGTAAGTTCGCGACTTCAGCAGCCGAATTTAAAAGGTGAGCATTATACGACATTCCGACTTCCTACACCTTATCCATTCTCCTTTTTGTGTTTCCAGCTATCTAGCTCCAACTTTTGCTAACTTTCGTGAGGACATTAAACGCCTTAAACATCCACGTATTGCTACACTGGATGATGAAAAGGATAACTCTCAAGAAATTATGATAATGCCTCGCAATGCTTCGCCGGTCCATACTATGGCTAATACCCTAGTGAATACCATTTCCCCAGATATAACATTGCGGGTGCATGGAATCAAGTTTTTATGCCACTCCCAGGTATTGTCCCTATATGCCCGACGGCTGAAGCCATATTTGGATAAGCCCATTGTTAAAATTAAAAACCCAGAATTAACACCAACTGGCTTTAGACTGGCTTACAGTTGGATGCTCTCAAGTGAAGGTGCAATACCTGACGCCGAGCTCATTGAGACCACAAGGGCGGCGAGTTTTCTTCAGATGGACCAACTGCTAAAACAGTGTTGGGATCTGCTGGATGGTCGCGTGTACAATGAGTTTAGTGCATTCAATGTGATGTATCGGTCACGCAAGTTTCCCGACTTGATTAAGTTGCACAAGGTGATGGCGGACAGAATATGCAAGTCGGCTTTAACGATCTTTGCGAGTGCCGAGTACCTGAAGCTCAGCAAGACGCAGATATGTCTGCTGCTGAAGTCGAACCACTTGGGCGTTAATACGGAAGTGGAGGTTAGTTAGGCCGCCGGCAGAAGATTTCAAAAGCGTCTTTAACCCAGTTTCTCCTTCCCTTTCAGGTTCTGTTTGCTGCCTTGCTCTGGCTCAATCATCGTTGGCCCAAACGTAAACCAGCCGTGATGACGGTGATGAAGAACGTACGCTTTGGCTATTTGCCAGCCTCAGTTCTTAACAAACTGAATGCTGATGATGGGTATAAGCTTGGTCCCTTTGCTCACATCTTGGACGTGTTCTACGAGAGCCCCGAAATAAGCAAAGTTATACGGGATGCAATATTCTATAGCGGCGTGGTGATGGCCTCGTTGCATGATCCCGAACTCGTGAAGGAAGTTTGTGGGCAAAGCAAGATTGTGCCACCGCGTTGCTGGTTAAAAGACAGTCGGTGCAAGTATCATGATTTTGTGGCCAAAATGAAACCAAATATGTCGTATCTGACTTTTGATGAAGTGGGAGGCTATTTGCGTGAATTGCAGTCGTTGTGCCCGAACTTCGATCAATACATAACTTTTGCAGAGGCGGAAGGTGATAGGGCTCAAATGTATGACTGGCATGTGGACGAGGACGAACTACAACAACAGTTGAATTTCGAGGCACTGGAACAACAAGAGAAATATTATAATGAAATGAAAAAAGACAAAACCTCTGGAGCAGTGGGTGATGAACCGATAAAGCTATTGACAGCGTCTCCTTTTTTGACGGAAGCGATGAAAAAGTACTCAACGATGATTAACCCAGATTGGCACAGGAATGTGAACGATGAGACGGAGAAATCAGGCGACAAGATGTGTGGCACAGCAGTCAAAATGGAGCGTCCTAATAATAAGAATGAGGTTCAACCGAAACAGAAGAATGCCCCACGTATACAAGTATTGTTGAATTAGTCACATGTTAAAATGACATTAGTTAATAAAATTGCAAATTGATAATGTTAATTCATTGAAAATAGAACATTGTAAATGAGGGTGATGACAGTGAGTTAATAGTGATCTGACAGTGACATAACAGTGAATTAAGAGTGCATTAAGAGTGAATTAACAGTAACTTAACAGTGACTCGGCATTGACTTGATTTATATTATGTAGGGGAGAGTGGGGGGTTGTGATCATAGTTTTGTTTTTCGAACATAACTTCGCCAAAAATAAATATTTTTTCGTTCTGTAAATTTTGTATTTTGTATGTATTTTATGTATCACCCATCTAAAAGTTCAAAATTCGTGTTTTTAAGCCATTATTCCTTATTAAATGGAAAAATGAACAATTTTTCTCATATTCTGAATTAAGAAATATCAATGATTGCAACCCCACTACAAAATAGAATATATATTTATTTATAAGTAGATTAATCTTAAAAAGAGAAAACAAAATAACACAACTTGAAATGAGAGCTCGATTGGAGTCTAGATTTAAGAATAAAATTAATGTTACTTAATTTAGTTAGTATATATTTAGTATAAAACTTGAATAAACTAAATAAAAAAAAAAAAAAAAAAAAAATATCAATGAAGAGTGCAAATTGATTGACGGCATCAGGCTTTTTTTCTTTTATATACGAGCACTTTTTGCTTGTGGCTGTTCTTTTGTTTGCCTTTTTCAATGTTTTTTTTACTTCTTTGGTGAGTTTTTCCTCTGTTTTATTGCGCGTCATTGGAATATTCTCTTTGAAAGTCAAACCCGACTTTTTTTTAAAGTGGCTCACAACCCCCCATATCTCACTTTTTTTTTTGTGACGTCACACAACCAAAAAGAAATTGTTCAAAAAAAAAAACATATTTCTATCAAAATGGCAATTGACCAATAATATTTCCCTTATACTTTCTTTTGTCATTACTAAAAAATTTTGTATAATATTCACAAGTCAAAAATGAAAATAAAAACCTTTTTTTTTTTTATAAAAGTCGAGTTCTGGTTCACGAACTTAAAGAAGGTGTAGACTGAAAGGTTGCTTGCCAAAAGTTAGGTAAGAAGGGAGACACATGACATAAACAAAAAGTTTAAATATATTTTTTTTGTGGCCAATATTCGAGTGGCTCACAACCCCCAGCGGCTCAGAACCCCCCATTCTCCCCTATTAAATATTTAGGTGATATGATCAAGAAGCATAGGAAGTAATGTTTTCAAGAATTTGGGATTAACTTTGTCTACGCCTTCCGCATTTGATTTCACTTTTAGAACACATTCTAAATTTTATTATACTTGTATACGTGGTTTTCAAAACAACAGGGAATAAAATAGAACATAAAAGACTTAAACTAACAATATATCTCCTAGCATATTTTCATCAATATTGGCTCTTAAGTCTGGTAAAACAAACTCCAATGTGGAAAATGTTCATTCTTCTGACACTTGTGTGGCTGGAACTGCTAAAACTATTCGAGCTATGCTTAAGATGACTTTTCTGACAAAATTTTTCAATATTCAATAATCTTATCGTAAACGCTAACAATCGTTATCTTACTTTTTATAGAATTGAATGAATATCCGCTATGTTTTCATTAACCTTTTGAACCTTTTGTTGTATATAAACATTGATAAACATTAAAAGAGATTTAGATACATTTTTTCTATCTTTTGATAGCAGGCTTGATTCCTGGAATCTAAGAAATCGAATTCAAAAATAGGCGGAGCTCTTTTTTCCAAAGAGTAGACAATTACTGAGCTATGTTATAGTCCCTTTTTTCAAACTTAATTTTGCATGCCTGCCGCCAGCCATAGAAATACTCATATTCATTTTATATTTCAAGCCAATCTCAATTAAAGATAAAAAGTTAACGTTTTGAGTATTAAGTAAATTGATCCCCAACGGATAATACAATCAAAACTTGGCTTATTGCCATATTGGATCCTTAGCAAATTTAATAAGGTTGATGTTCTTTGCTTTTTTACAACAACTCTGCTTTTCCAAGTATTTTTGTAACATTTAAAGCTAATTGCTGATTTTGCTCACTATTCGCCAGTAACTCAATACCTAGCTGATGTGAACCGAACCGAACCATTTTATTTTTGGTTTTTGGTTCGGTTGAGCATTTTTGAAAACACACGGGTTCGGTTCGCGAGCGAAAAAAGCGGTTCGGTTCGGTTCACAACCGGTTTGCATCTCTGAATAAGAGTTTGTGAATGAAAAGCAGACGTGCCGGTTCTTAAGAGATGGAAGATCAATTAAGAGTAGTCTATGCTAGTAAGGTGGGAGATGTTTGGTGTTATCCCAGTTGAGGCTACGGAAGGCAAACATTAAAAACTGTTTTTGAACCGATTCGAGAGGGTCTTGATATTTTTGGTAATGCGGCGACCAAACACACGACCCATATAACCAGTGAGACGTATATATGTTTGGTATGATACGGATCGTCGTCTTTTTATAAACACAACAACATCCATATATTTTTTAGAGATGACAGAATTAGATTATTAAAAATGCCCAAATCATCAGCCTCATGAATGCGTTCAAGAGGTTTACCGTCAATCGTATAGTCGAATAAATACGCTTGTCCCCCACACAATATCTGAAAGTCGATAGATAAGATATGATCAAAGTATAATAACATCATTTTTTTCTTTTTCAAATGTTATATGGAGAAGTTTTTAGTTTTTTTTTCATTGTGGGCTCAAAAACTCTGGGGAGAATTTTTATTAATTTATTTAGTAAAATTCTTAAGAATATGTCCCCCTTTTGCGTTTGCATGGCGGCACCATATCAGGGAGGAGAGATATTCAACCAAATGTGGGCTGTCGATTTTTTGACTTGTTATTTTTAGTAACTGCATTCCTCAAATTCACCCAAACTTTATTCAAAACAATAGTTTACGTTTTCATTAACATTTTTCAGTTTAATTTGGCTCATAAATTTAGTAGTTAAGGCCCATTTCCAGAACAAATAAAAATTTATGTCACGAAATTGCTACTTATTTATGTTAAGTGGATTGTAAGCTTTAGTATGGTCACAATGTCTTAAAATGCACTAAAAAATTCCCAAAACGGCGGCCAAATTGTAAGGTAGCACTGATTTGTCAGCCGCTTGAAATCAACTTAGAGTTTAAACAATTTTAAAATAAGCTTACAGCTTTCAAAGTCACACGATGTACTACCACAAGTGTGGGCAACTTCGTGATCCTTGCTTGAGAAAGTTTTGAGGCACTTAAAATTAAAAAATGTCAAAAAGTCATAAAAAGACTGCTATTGTATGTGCATATATATTTATTATTTGTTGGACTATTTTGATGCGACCCGCATTTGCTTTAAATTTGTTCGATGTTGTCCGGAAAAATGTGCTGCAAGTTATTTATTTTCAATTTATTTTAGCAAATCGGCTGTGCTTGCAATCCACACAAGCTGACGATATGGCAACGCTGTGATTATTTAGTTTCTCTTCTGGAAATCAGCAAAATAAATGAGACTAAATAAAAGGCCGATCAGCTGTTCGAAGCTGTTTTTTTTATATGGAGTTCAACATAAAAATTTATTTTCGTGCGCATTTATTTGTTCTGGAAATGGGCCTTTAGTGAGTAAACTTAAAATAAACGTATTAGTGTTCCATATTTCATCGTTCCAAGTCGACGCTACTTTGACGCATGTTATCGATTATCATTCTTATACATATGAGTCAAACTGAAGTGAGTGTGTTTAAATATCGGTATTTTGAGCATTTTAAATCAAAAAATAAAATCATATCGGGGGTGGCACAGAAATCTCTAGAGATTTTGCCAACGGTCGGTTTGTAAATCTCTCGAACAATTCTTCGGTGCCACAGAACTTCGAGAGATTTCATTTTCTTATTAGAAAATCTAGTTAGAACACCAGATGTTCTAATTGAAGTTCCATCTCTAAAAACAGGGCTGAATCTCTCGCCAAAAATTTCCCTTTTTTAGTTGTGGGTTATTTTCATGTTTAACTGAAATGTTTTGATTGATATTTAAATTATAATTCAAATTTAACTCATATTTTCCATAAATATACAGCAAAATTTAAAAACTTGTTGGTGCCAAAGGCATAATTAACAGCCCTTCCTTCGCTGCCTGTCAAGTAGATGGTGCCACCATTAACTTGACGGAACTACTGAGAAAAGAGCTTTGCTAAATCTCCCAACAAGTCACTGGGGGTTTGAAACCAACAAAAAGAAAATTTCCGTCGCTCCTAAGAATTGGAATTCGGTTGGAATTTGGTTGGAATAGGTTTCTGTGGCCCCCCCGATCGTGAATTTTTAAAACTTATTTTTCCGGTAGAAAATGCATCTGGATTCTTGGCAGGGACCGGACCAAATCGTAACCAAACCGCAATGTCAGCTGATAAACTGAATCGGGTTTCCTTTCGAAATCGAAGAACCGAATCGAAAACCATCCAGATTCATTGCCGAGTATTACTGCTTATAGCGCTTACCTACGTACAATAGTTCTTGTAAATTTGCGAATTTTAATCGGTTCCCTAATATAAGTTAAGGTGATTATCTGTCTACAAAGAGTTTTAAAGAGATGATTAACAAAGTTGCACCATCTAGTCACAAAGACAGCAATAAACCCCTTATTAAGAAATCACCCTGGTATAATTGGAGATGTCATAGTTTTAAAGAAAAGGGTTTTATAGCACTAAGGAAATTTAACATAACAAAAGTTGAACTTCTTAACCCAGTGCAGTATTCAGAAAACATCCAATTTGCACCAAATATGATAGCTGACGAATATTTGGGCAGTCCCATTACTGTGAGCGGAATAAAAAACATGTTACACAAGACAAAGAATGGAAAGGCGCCAGGAGTAAATAGAATTCCACACGAATTTTTAAAAAATGCAAATGATAGTTTTTTGGCGGAGTTGGCAAAGACATTCACCGAATTATACGATAGGGGCCAAGTTGATGATGCTTTTGGAACTAGCGTTCTCCTTCCTATCTATAAAAAAGGAGACAAAATGCTAGCTTCAAATTATAAAGGAATATCGCTTATGAACTCTGTAGCCAAAATGATGATGGGAATTCTGACAGACAGACTAACAACTTGGGCAGATAAAAATAAGGTTTTATGCGAATACCAAGCAGGAAGGAAATATTTCACTATTGATAACATTTTTAACATATCAACAATTGTTCACTACATGTTTAATAAGGGAAAAAAGTATTTGCATTTTTTGTAGATTTCAAAACAGCATTTGACAAAGTATCCAGACAGATACTAATGTATAATTTTGCATAATATGGAAGTACCTTCGAAACTAGTCATATTTTTAGAAGAGACATATCGGCAAACAAACTCTGTAATATGGACAGGAGCAACAACATCTGAGCCATTCGAAACCCATTCAGGTGTGAAGCAGGATTGTCTTATGTCGTTATTGCTATTCGCGCTTTACCTGAACGACTTACATGACCATTTAGGAGATGGACTTTACATTGACGATATTAATAAAAGACTTCTACTTTACGCTGACGATGACGCTGATTTTAGCAGACGACATTAGAAAGTTGCAGTTGATGATCAATAAATTAGAGCAATACTGTGATAGTTGGAACATGGAGGTTAACTTAGAAAAGTCTAAAATAAAGGCGGAGAAGTGGCAATATAAAGGTGCAATAATAGATATAGTTTCATAGTATAGTTATCTTGGAGTCTTGCTAACACCAAAAATGATTTTTAAAAACACAGGGAAAAAAGAAACAAATCGGAAAAATGTAGTATTAACGTAACGTGGAAAAACTTTTTAATAAAAAGTGACATAAGTTTGACAGCAAAATGGAAACTGTATTTGGCTGTTTGTAGATCGATCCAGAGCTACGCAGCACAAGCTTGGGGACACGGATTGTTTGATGAGGTAGATATGGTTCAGACCTTCGTTGGAAGAAGTTATTTTAATGACAACTATAATAGTACCAAGATAATGTAAACTTTCAAGTCAAGATGCAATCTTATATTTATACCTAAATGGGCTCCACAATCGAAACTGTTCCATATGTAACAAGAATGAAGTTGAAGTTTACATTTTATAGGAATATGTCCAGTTTTAAAACGAATCCGCCATAGATGTTTTCAAAAACAAATCCTAAGCCATGAAGAAATAATAGACGTATTGATTGGAGTAGATGATGAAAATTGGAAAAACTTGATTTTGTTCGTTACTGATGCTCTTAAATTTAGAATACTAATTATACACAGAAAAAGAAATGATATGATCTGGGGCTCAATATTATATTTTTTCATATCAATAAAAAGTCGATATGACAAACTTAAAATTTACCTGTTCGAAAATATCAAAGTGAAATTTTCGGCCATATCAAAATGATATTTTTAAGATTAAATTGATATTTTATAATTTCATTATTACAAAACTAAAAAAAATAATTACAAAAGGCAATTAAATACTACTAAGATTTGTTTTAGAGCTAAGCACTATTTCTTATTGTTTTTTATAGAAACAGGAAAAGAACGAATTTATAATTTCTTCACCCCGCTGCCTTGACTGGGGTTCGAACTCGGGACCACCTGCACGTCACAAATTGTCTTGGCATCTTACCGCACTAAGCTTTCAGGCATGTGTTTGGACTCATGGCTGTGAGCCTAATTATACATTTCTTTAAGTTGCTTGAAGTTTCGATTTCAACTCTATCTGTCTCTTTCATTTTCGCGTTTTCTGTACATTCCTTTCCCATTGTGAGAGTTTCGAAAATAAAAAACATATCTGTTTAATCTTTTCTAATATCATTTGTCAAATTGACAAACATATTATTTACGATTAAAATGAAACGTTATTGCATATAAATGATATGAAAAAAATTATATTTGTAAAAATATCAAATTAACCAGCCCATATCAAATTTAATATTATATTTTAATATTGACCTGTTTTTTTTCTGTGTAAATGAATTTATGTAATCAACTCATTTCCCGACAGACGGCCATGCGGTCAATGTCGTAATCTTTTGTTCAGTGTTTTTTGTAATTTATTGTAATTTTTAGAGTTAAGAAAAATTAGAATGAATAAAAGAATAATCTATCTATCTATCTATAAGTTTTTTTTCCAAATTTAGGGAGCAGACACACATACGGCTGAATGATGAACAGACGTCTGACTGTGATATTTTAGAACGTCATCAAGCTGAAATAAACAAACATGTTTGATTGATTCCGCAAAGCTGAACTTACAACTGAATTTTAAAGATGCAAATTTATTTGTGTGAGTATCCCATTTCCTATACGGGACAATATTCTCCATATTCTGTACGATTTTTAGCGTTTGTAAGGAGCACTTACATAAGAATTATAAAGATAATCAAACGTTTTCTAGGAATTCTATAGAAATCATAATATTCCGAACTTGAAACCGTAAACGGGCCTTTATAAAATAAATAATAAAATCAAGGTGAACCACTGAACCGAACCCAACCATGTAATGAACCGAACCTGAACCGAGCCTGTCCTTACTTCAGAACAATTTCCATTCCTGATTTTTGGAATGCTTTTGTAAATTTGATCATGCTTTCAAAATTTAAGAACGCTTTTCGTTTAAGTGTCATCAACAAAAGAGCGATTGTTTTTGCTGCTAAAAGATTATTGAATAAATTAAAATGTGTAAGAAACTAAACCATTACATTGAAAAACAACAAAAACCCCTGTTTGATTGCATTTGGGAAATTCACAAATTGGCTCCTGTGTTAGATGCGGGAGAGAATTTCCCCCACTAACAACAAAAAGGCCGATACGGGAAATGTACACACACTCAAAGCTTTAGTGATTTTGGCGTTTGCTGCTGATATCGGATTTTGCTACAAGCCAGCCTTTGGGCTTCCCAAGCGGTCATAGCAGTTCTGTCATGAGGTAGTCTCTGCCAGCTCATAGAAGACAGGCCAAGATCGCTGATGATTGAATTGAGAAAATTCATGAAATTGCTATACGATCAACGAGCCTCCTTTTGTGGTGTTGTGCGTGTCTTGTTTTAGAAATGTTATAAACAAAATCATAACTTATTGACCTGAAGCCTGATAAAAAGTTCTATGATTAAATTTTTAAGTTAAAACATGCAAATATTCTTAAAACAATGAAATGGTACATAAATTCAACGTTTTATTTTTAACGTACGTGGTAAGTTACGGCATACGGGTATTTGCGGTCTACAGTAAATATCGATTTAACTACCATGGAGGACCCTTAGCTAAAAACTGCTCTAATGCAATTGACCTGGAATGATTTTCAACTTAATT
>JAEIFU010004554.1:0-12793 GCA_018904235.1 Lordiphosa stackelbergi | reverse complement strand
AAAGGAATCCATCATTAACAATTGAGGTAAATTCCATGTAAATCCATGCTGAAAAGGTGGTAAACTCGATTAACAATAGTGCTATAAGGATGAGGATAGAATATGTTTAAATAATTTTGGAATAGCGAATAATTTTTGGTTATATCACATTTTTCACTTTTGGTTTTTGATTCCTTTTTTAGCATAGCAAATGTCAGAGTTTAGTGTTTTAAAACTATTAAACGAGCACCACCATAAAAAAAACTTTTCTGCAACTTTAACCTTCTGCAAATGAAAATGACGTTGCTGTAATTGAAAATGCTGCAAACATTTTTCGCTTGGCTTGCGTTTTAATGCTCCAAAAGCTAATTAACTTAAAATATACAAAAGTAAACAAAGACGCAAACAAAGAGGAAGGGGGAAAACGCCTGGTCATATGCAGCAGCGGTTTTTTAATTACAAGCCAGAAATAGACCGGACCCTAGGTCGGGAGCAGCCGAATGGAAGTTGGCCTTGCTGCTGTACAAATGAGGCTTGAGGGCTTCGAAATATTTTACAATAGTTTTTCGACTTTGTTTTGTTTTAGAGAAAGTTTACTGACGTAAGATGAAAAGAATAAAACAAAGAAATTAATTACAGATAAACCAACTTTTTGGGAGTACAATTTTTTAAACAATTTTCTTCAATCCAGTTGGAAAAGACAAAAATCCTTAAAACATTCTTAAAAATTCTGAGATCGATTTGGGGTAAAAATAAAAAATAAAAAATATCAAAAAAAAAAAAATTTAAATAAAAAATAAAATTTGCGAGCATTTCTACAATTATATTTTAAATTAATTAAATATTTATTCTTATATTTTACCCATAAAGAAATGGAAAAAGTTATATTACAAAGAGAAAGAAAAAATATTTTAAATCGTTTTCGCCACTCTTTGTCGAAAAAATATCACTTGTATGTACAGCAGGGTTTTAGAGCGACCTGTTTGGGTTTAGTCAAAGTTTGGTTAGCCAGGCTCAAAGGTCGAAGATTGTCCAGGCACTAAAAACATTAGCTTACAACAGAAAAGAAATTAAAAGGAAAAAACTTCTGATTTTACAATATCCGTTAGACCAGATTTAGGAAGACGCGTTGGTTATCTATGCGCCTTCAGCTTCAGGGCTATTCCCTAAGATCCCTACACTTTTCATAGCCGAAGCCGAGCATTCAACTTTGGAGCTTTCCGTCCATTATTTTATCCTACATGTTACAATGCTCAAAAGGTACGCCCCAATTTCTCTGCCATCCAGAACTTAATAGGATCCCAGATCCAGACTAAACAACGATAGAGTCCTGCTACACAGAAAAAAGTGAGGGTTTGTCGGTCAAGCCCGATTATAATATACTAAAAGCTGGAGTAATGCAGTGCTGCTGCCTTCACTTATTTATAAAGAGAGGGACACATGGCTATATTAACTTATCTCGTCACGCTAAAAAATATATGTACTTTATCTGGTCAAGTGGTTCTCTTCAACTGAGTAAAAAAACATCTGGACAATTTTAATATACCCCATAAGGGTGCAAAGCTTTAAAAGAGTGTGCCAGAATTTTGTACATATAATTAGTAGGGGAGAGTGGGGGTTGTGATCATAGTTTTGGTTTTCGAATATAACTTCACCAAAAATCAATATTTTTCGATCTGTAAATTTTTGTATTTTAGGTAAAAATGCACAAACTTTTCCTTATCACTAGTTTTTAAAAAAAATAAAATTTTGGGTTTTTTATTTTATAGTGAAAAAAAATGATTTTTTGACATTTCGAAAATTTGTGGGGGTTGGGAGCCACCCATCTAAAAGTTCAAAATTCGTGTTTTTAAGCCATTATTCTTTATTAAATGAAAAAAATAAACCATTTTTCTCATACTCTGAATTAAGGATATCAATAAAGTGAAAATGGATTGACGGCATTATTTTTGCATGTGGCTGTTCTTTTGTTTGCCTTTTTAAAGTTTTTTTACTTCTTTGGAGAGTTTTTCCTCTGTTTTAGCGCGTCATTGCAATATTCTCTTTGAAAGTCAAAACCGATATTTTTCAAAGTGGCTCACAACCCCCCATATCTCACTTTTTTGGTGACGTCACATAACCAAAAAGAAATTTTTACAAAAAAAAAAACATATTTCTATCAAAAAGGCAATTGACCAAAAATATTTCCCTTATACTTAGTTTTGTCATTACGAAAAAATGTTGCATAATATTCACAAGTCAAAATGAAAAAAAAAACTTTTTTTTGAAAAAAAAAAGTCAGTTCTGGTTCACGAACTTACAGAAGGTGTAGACTGATAGGTTGCTTGCCAAAAGTTAGGTAATAAGAAGGGAGACATGACATAAACAAAAAGTTTAAATTTATTTTTGTTTGTGGCCAATATTCGAGTGGCTCACAACCCCCAGCGGCTCAGAACTCCCATTCTCCCCTATTTAATTAAAATATTATTACCATCAGCAAGTAATAATGACCAATTCTTAAAGATGGACTTAAGCATTACAAAGTTTAAGTTTCTCCGTGTTTGACTAGTGTCTGTTTATAGCCTTGCAAAAGCGCGTAGAGAGCGCGAAAATGTGACTACCTCTCTCTCACACACAGTGATGCATGATTTCGGCAAGCATTTGGTGTGATTAAGAGTAATTTAATTTACTTATGGAAGATGTCTGACCGCGTAGTGTTATGCAGAAAAAGTTAACCGCGTCGGCAGAGGTCCGTGTTGCCAGAGGTGTGTGACTAGGTTGCCACAAACTAAAACCGGTCTTGTCTTTCCTCCCACTAAAATTAGTGTTATTTTTATCGGGCATTAGTGGGTTTTTTCTTTAAATTATATATATTAAAAGTTTTAAACGCGATTTGTTTTGCCTCTACGCACTGAAATTAAGCGTAGTGTGCGTATGCCTCAAATATAAAATGCGTAATATGAAGCAAGGTATACTAAACAAGGTAGGACTACTCACACTCTCGCTCTCTTGACAACTTGTTAAATTTCAGTCAGTAAGCAACTGTTGTAAGCGAAGCATCTCCGCGGACGAATTTTTTTGTTTTACTTAGTAGCTTAGTAGGCTTTGTATTGAAATATAATACTCTCTCGCTCTCGCTCTCTTTGACACAAATATAAAAAGTTGTGAGAGAGCGAGTGAGCCTACCTTGTTTAGTATACCTTGATATGAAGTATACGTATACGTACTTTTTAAAAAATGCGTTTTGAGGTACGCATATGCTTTTTGACAGGATACGCATTGAAGCATTGACGCATTTGAAGCGTCTACGCTTTTGATACGTTTTGCAGCTCTCTGCTCCCCATTCCCCGTCCCTTATAACATTTTTTTAAAAGTCTTTTAAAATTAATCCCGATCGGAATGATTTGTGGCATTCCGGGGTCAACCCATTTTTAGTACCCTTTCGGCTTGAATTGATCCAGAAAATCCCGGAATGGAATGATTTTTTTTCAGTGTACAAGCATGTTATTCTTCCCTCAAACTCAAGTGTGCGGCATCAAATCGCATACGAGCAGTGTGCGAACGGCCTTACATTTACCGTTTTCAAACACCTTCATATTTGTTGAGTTGCCATTGGTCTTTACAACTTTATTGCACAGTTTGGACTGCGACTTATGTGTATTAATTTTAATAAAATAACTTTTAAACATTTTGCTTACGCCAGATACAGAAACAGTTATTCGCAACAGTGTGACCAAAGGCTAAAACAAATATATCACCAGAAAAAAAAACCGAAAAATATTCGATTTACGATATATCTCCTTGGAAAAATATGCGATATTGATTTTCGTAATTTTGGAAAAGAATCTCGATATTTTGATATATCGATAATATTTTCGACATCCCTAATTGGCAGCTACAGTGAGATTTAATTACAACAATTGGTAAACAAAAACCTTCAAAATCCATAGCATAATTTCGGGCTGGAATTTCACAACCTTGGAGTCCCCAAGTGTTTAATCTCCAAAATACCTGTATATAAACGAAATTTATAGGTTGTTGAAGCGGGAAAAGCAACAAGTCTGCTGATGAGAGGATTGTGGCGATTGTCGAAACAGCGCTGTACGGACATTCCATTGATATTCCAAATTGTTGAAATTGGTTCATTAATAACCAAAAAAAAAAAATGTTCATGAATGGAACAACATTTGGGAAACCGCCGTCTAGAAGCGAACCAATGCTTAAAATTTCAGAGTGCGGTTTTTTTTTTTGTAGCTGGATCTATGTATATATATTGGCTTATACCCGCGCCTGTATGTAAGTATTGTGAGTCACATTCCACATATTTGTATGTGTAGCTTTGAAAATGAGTTTGTAGCTAATTGTAATGTAATAAAAACTAAACATTCGCTCATATTACTTTAACCACCTATTTTCCAACCCGGCGGTGAATTTTCCAAAAGATTGCAATGCTGTCATTGATGAATTTTTGCCTAGATCTTTAAAAATGATTTGGAAGATCAGAGGGTCGGATGATAAACAAAAACTTTTCCTACAACAAATTTCTGTGAATATTCCACATTTCCCTGCAGAATTTCCCATCTGATCTTAGTACTCACTTTCAGCATAAGATAAAATTGCTGTAAAAAATTCAGCTTCCTTTCTTCAAGTTTAACTTTTTTATGTATATAGATTTTTGCCTACCTGCTTAAATTTCCGTATTTGTGATTCTGTTTACAATTTCGCAAACGCTTCTGTTCATCATTTAATGGGCACACACATTAAACCAACACCCGGTCCATAAGCTCTTTTAAGCCAAGCTCTTCGACAATTTGGCCTTTGTGTGCCTTGGGTGGGTAAAAGAAATGCCAACGCTTCCAGTTCGTTCTTTTGAGCGGATTCCCGTTGAGAATTTTGCACTTGAACCCCACCATTCCGTCTTTTTACATTCCGAAAGGGAAAAAGGATTAAACGAAACGGCAGCACATAAATAAAAGAAAAGCTCATTATGCCGCTGACCGCGTCGAGCTTAAAGTGCATGGCAAAGGGAAATCAGCAACAACAACAAAAACAACAGAAGTAAGAAAACGCGGATGTGAATTGCAGGCGCGTTAATGTGAGTGTATTAACAATTTAACAAACAAAAGCAAGGGTCATTAATAACACAACTTCGACTCTTTATGGTATATTCATTTATTATTTATGTGTGTGTGCGTGCTTTGATGTGGGTCATAAAAACCAAATGTCCCTTTTAGGACAACCACCGCATTTTTGATTAAAGTCTGTAAAAAAAAACATTGAATTTGGGTTCTCTTAAAAATTAGTTAAAGGAAATATTCATTCACTTCTTAATACACTTAGGAAAACAATTGTGTGCTTGTAAGAAGAAAACATTTATCAGCAGAGTCGATCCGTCCGTCCGTCTGTCTGTGGCAACGCGTCGATCTCAGAAACTAAAAGAGATAGAGACACAAATTTTGGCACGTACATAGGTGTATACCGTACCCAGATCAACTTTCTTTCAGATTCCCTTGCACTATCCATCCACTTCCCACCCACTTTCCACCCACTTCCCACCCTCTTCCCACCTAATTCCCTCCAACTTCCCACCCACTTAACACCCTTATCTCACCCACTTCCCGCCCACTTTCCACCCACTTCCCAACCACTTTCCACCCACTTCCCAATCACTTTCCACCCAAATACCACCCAACTTTCACCCACTTCCAAAACAAATTCCACCCAAATCCAACCCACAAACCACCCACTTTCCTCCCACATCCCGCATTCATGCCCAAACATTTCTCATGTGTGTTGCTGCATTTGTTTGCCGGCCCAAATAGCCACCCCTACGTGTTGCTGGCATTGTTTACTGTTCTTATCTCAGTTTAGTGTGATGCTCGGTTACTCGCTAAACGCAGTATAATTCAATTGATTTCTCCTAAACTCAGTATAGTTTTTTCAAATTTCATCGCTTGTGCCGGCGAATTCCCAAGCAGTTATAGCTATGATTGCATAAAAGGCCGATCCTTGCTCGTGTATCCTTTCCACATTTTTTCCGTTTTGATTTTACTGCAGAAATTTCTAATTATTAGTATGTTCCCTCCGTGTGCTCTGTCTGTGTGTATTCATGCATATCTTGGGGTTTCAGGGTCTTTTGCTTAGTGCCTTATTTACATTGGCCGGAAGCTGCTGGTTGTGCTCGTTTCCGCTTTTGTCTATGTGTGTGTGTGTGTGTCACCATTCACCGTCACCAACCCATGCTGCTGATGTCGACACGCGTTGTGGCAATGAAGTAGAGCAATGGACTGGCTCATTAATTTCAACAGAACGCGCTCACACACACAACCAGCTCATTTTCCGCACACGCACACCATAAATTTGCACGAACAACGCTGGCATACATAGTTGGCGCTGGCTTTCGATGGTAATTATTTCAAATTAAACTAGAGAAGCACTTTTCAAGCAGATGCTCCCAAAAGTATGTAGCACATTATTAGCACCTGTATGCATGCATGTGTGGGGATGCCTTTGTAGCGAAATATTGTGGTGTGCGTGACGGAGTCTCATTTTATCATCAGTTGGTTCTTCTGCTGCTGTTTAAGCATGAGAGTGCACTTTGATTTTGTTTGCTCAGCACACACACATTTATTTTACAGCAAAGACTTGGAAGCGTTTGACTTTTGGATTTTCCTTCGCTCTAGGTCTGTTCGTTGTCAGCTGCCTTGCTCTATGTTTTGGGTCTTATAATGGTAATAAGACACACACACTCATAAACTGCGTTCAGAGAAATGGGGGTTATCCTTGACAGTCAGTGCCTGTTGCGTTTCACGGTCCGCTAACAAACAACCAAAGCGCTGAGCTGGACAATATCTTTCACCAAATGTAAATACATTTTGGCTGGACAATGTCTGCCGGTATGTCCTTCCGTACGAGACAGTTGGGTGAGGGCTGGAGAGACAGGATTTTTGGACTGGGTAAATGTTGCCAATGAATTAGACATATGGCCATGAAAGTTAAAGGTTACCAAAAAGTTTGGAGAATTGTTTGGTCGCAGAGGAGATAAAAGGTTAGTTTCAAGTAGAAGGCCTAGACTGTAGCGTAGTTTGTAAACCCTTGTAAAAGATTTTCATTTGTTTGTGCTAGGGTCGATTAAAAAGTACCAGTGCTAGCAATTAAGAGTCTAATTAGTTTCCTTAGGGCCATTATCTTTACCAGGGGTCGACCATGGGGACAGAGACGTCGACAGAATTTAAGTCGCTGCAATGGTAATTGTGAGTCAGCGCTCTTCAGTTCTAGCATTAACATCACATCAAATTCATAAGTAAGTGATGATTTTGGTTTGATATCGACGTCGACAGAGCAGAATTCTGAGAGTATTTGTTATTGCAATTCTGCCTACATACTGAAAAAAGAGATAGCCTTTGTGAAGCGCCGGCAACAAAACAAAAACGAGAATGTGAAGCTAACTTCATCTGTGCAGAATAAAAATTGTTCCGATGGCTGGATGTGATAATAGAAGAGAAAAATTGCACACTAGGTTGGACCCCTGAGTATGAAATTTTTAAGGTCATGGTCTCAACCCCATATTTCATACTTTTATATGTAGTTTTAACGGACGCGAATAGTCTCTAAAGTTTTTGTATATAACTCATACGCTGTGTTTCCTAATATCATGTATTTTTTTCATTTATAAATAGTCGGCATTGATTTTATTTAAAAACTGTTCGACTGAAAAAAAGAATACTTCCAGTGCAGTTGCAGTTGTACCAGTGTATGTATCAGGGAGAAGGAAACATTTTCGACCCTAAAAAGTATATGTGGGTAAATTTAACCGATATTGTGGGTTGGAAATGCGCCAACCCACAAAGTTGGTAAAATTAACCAATTTGTAGAGTAACTTTCACGTAAACCTTTACGTAAGAGGAACTATTGCTGTAGTAAATCTAACCGAAAATCTCGTTTGAAAATGCGCCAACCGAAATAAATAAGTAATATTTACCGATGTTTACAGTACTTTTCTTACTGAGTTCACAGTAATTTTACCATACAATTGGTAATTTGACATCTGCCACTACTCCCCCCAACTCAGGAAATTTGGTTCTGAAACAATAGTTCGAATTAAACAAATATTATTATTTATTAAATTTAAAAAATTTTTACTTACTCTGGGGGGATTCGAACTCGGGGCCATTGGTCTCAACACCACGCTACGCGCGCTTTAAAAGCAACGCCTCTAACATATTACTTTGATTAAATCTGCCTAAATATATGCACGAAAAAGTTCTTGAATATGGCATAAGTGAGACCACTAGGAATTCTCAAGTTCAAATTCCGTTGAAGTGCTCTATAAAAGACCAACTCAAATTTGCTAAGTCAACAATTTTCGCGGTTAGATTTAACGTCGGAACAGTTATTCGGTGCATCAAATAAATTCAAAAAGGTTTACCATATGTGCGGTTAGATTAACTTGTTGGTACAGTTAATTTCTGCAAAAACAAAGTATGAGATGAAAAAATAACGTCAGAGAATCTCTTTGATTTTAATATAAACACATTTAATAACTAAATTTTCTTTGCCCTTTATATATGAATAATCGGCGGAATTCGAACTTGAGAATTACAAGTGGTCTCATGTTTTTAGGCAGATGGTAAATTCAGTTCTATACAAGTAGTGTTCTAGGCGCTTTGCCACCAGCGCGCGGAATAGCTCAACCGGTAGAGAGAGACGGCATTTCAGTTGTGTTCAGACCAATGGCACCGAGTTCGAATCCCACAGTAAGTAAGCATTTTTAAATTTAATCTCTTATATAAATCATTGCGTTTCAGAGCCCAACTGGTTGGTAGTGGCTCCAATGGGATTCCTGCTCTTGATTCAGGACAAACTAAATAAATATAAAAAAGTTAATAAAAAAAAACTAATTTAATATTTTCATATTTAAATTAAAATTTTTTTCATATTTAAAAAAAAAATTAAAGTGTAAAACACTTTATCAGGCCTGTTCCGAATTCCGAAAACGAGTGGAATTGTCGCAAATCGAGTTGATTGCTGTTCTGAATTCCGCAAATCGACCAGAATTGTCGTTTTCAAAAGTTGTGCTGCAGAGTCAGCGGAATGAAAAGTAATTGCTATTAAAAGCATTAAAATAAATCCCAAAAATTATAAACTAATCAAATTAAAAATGTTTATTATATTTTAAATCGTTAAGCATCACTACTTAAAATTTGTACAGTTTAAGTGTATATTAAAATCATTTTTTTATAAACATCTATAAAATACTGCGTGAAAAGCAAAACCGAGCGGTCGTTTTCAAATCGAGCTGTTCTGAATTCCACTTTACTTTTTAATCTATTTCATCCGTCAATCGATAGCTGCTAGGGTTGCTTCATATCAATTAATGTATTTGCACAGCACTTTTTTTAGTCAGTTCAGCAGTATTTTAACCATATTTTATATCCCAAATTTAAATGTAATAATTAAATATTGTTTTAAATAAAAATAAATTGACTTAATATGTAAATAAGAGCTTTGCAAATTAAAATTATAGAGCTGATGACAACTCTGGCTGCTGTCGATATACACAAACACGCGCGCAGGCCAGTCAGCCAGCTGTTTATGAAAGCGACTTCGAAACCGAGTTCGAAAAGTCAAAACGTAACCAAATCGTTCGGAATTGGGAACAGCAAAGAGTAAAACGTTCGTTTTCGTTTCGTTTTTATTTTTGAAAACGTTCGGAATTCGGAACAGGCCTGTATATTTACGAATTCCATATTTGACGCTAAATCAATGGTGAAAATATTAAATTCAAAGTGTAAATATTAAAATTTCAGTGCATTTTTCCCTCTGTGTATAATAGATAGAAATACAAATTATTGCATGTACATAGGTGTATACCGTACGCAGATCAAGTTTGTTTCAGATTTGCAAAATTTCCCCCCCTCCCCTCTTAGACCGCAAAAAACTGTTAGAACCAGGCCCAACTAGGTTTATTCTTAGTCCTCGCCCTTAGGGTCTGGCCAGACCCAATTAAGTTATCCTCAGTCCACGCACTTTGGGTCTGGCCAGACCCAACTAGGATTTTTATCCTTAGTCTTCTCACTAAGGGTCTGGCCAGACCCCACTAGGGTTTTATCCTTAGTCCACACACTTTGGGTCCGGACAGACCCAACTAGGGTTTTTACTTAGTTCACGCACACAGGGTGAGGCCAGACCCTACTAGGGTTTTATCCCTAGTTCACGCACAATTCAATAAATATTTGGTTAAGCTAATGCTATATCTAGTTGCCTTTTTTAAACTCCAATAAACATTTGGGGTGGAAATCTAGTTTGCCTCCCTTAAATTTAAATCTTGATTTTCGCATATAACAGGCTGTAACTTTGCCTGCGGTCCAGACAAAAAAATGCCACAAAATTTCCATAATTAGTGCAAGTGTTTTAACTATCAGGCCTGTTCCCGTTTTCGATTTCGATCAAATCATGTGGAATCGGAATTGATAGCTGTTCCCGTTTCCGAAAAACGATCGAATTATTCGGTTTTAAAAGATGTGCCTTCAAAGGGAGTGAAATGAAAAGTAATTGACAATTTTCATGTCAACGGTTATATTTTTTATCTATCCAATATTTTTATATTAATAAGTCATATTTTCCAAAGATTTTAAAGTAACAATAAAAATATTGGGCATTTAATTTGATTTAAAATCAATTACACAGCCCAACAGTGTTTTTGGTGCAGGTCTATCTGATTATGTTAATATTGATTGCACTGAACAAAACTGTATCATTGGTTTAGCTCCATCAGCTCTTGTTTCCAAGATATGGCGGAAAAAGTACGAAATTTTTTGCACTCTAAAATTTATGGAGGCCACACTAGGCAAAAATATGAGTGTTTATGAGCTATGTGTGAGAAAGTCATATCAATGCATTTTTAAAAAATCAAAGGCGCTTTTTAAGTTCAGCGGAAAGTGTGTAAATTGGCCTCTAAAGACAGACATTTTTCGATTTAAAGCATTTTTATCAAATAAATCATCCCGTTCAGGCTAGCGCGGTTCTTGGATTAATATATTCGCCATCTGAGCATATAGTCCAACATATGATCTAATTTTGTGATTTTTATGGCATTTTAATCAGTTTATTTGGCAAAGTTATAGCCTGTTAAAGACGAAAATACATATTTAAATTTATGGGAGGAAAACTAGATTGTCAGTAAAAAAAATTTATGGGAACTGTGAAAAGGCTACTTCTTTCAAAATATAATTAATCATTTACATGTAAACATATAACACCTTAGGGCTAATCAAGTAGCCTCTGTACAGTTCCTATACAGATTTGGAGTGAC
This sequence comes from Lordiphosa stackelbergi, assembly GCA_018904235.1. Lineage (NCBI taxonomy): Eukaryota > Metazoa > Arthropoda > Insecta > Diptera > Drosophilidae > Lordiphosa > Lordiphosa stackelbergi. The sequence goes on along the minus strand of JAEIFU010004554.1, from coordinate 1,521 downwards.
AATCTAGTTTTCCTCCCATAAATTTAAATATGTATTTTTGGCTGCACCTCACAAAGATGGTCATTTTGTTGGCCTGTGTTATTTTAAAGTTGTACCCCAGAAATTGCATGTAGACGAAAGCAAAAACGATCGAAATGAAACCGAGCTGTTCGCAATTCCGCATCAGCGCATGCGCAGTGCTGATCGAAATTGTTTATGTTACCATTGCTGAATTATAGTTCGAAAACGATTCGAACTTTCATTCGAAAAGTAAATCGATTTCTATTTCACTCGGAAACGGGAGCATCAAATGAAAACGATTCGGAAATACAATCGTTTTACTTTTTAAATCCACTCGGAAATGGGAACAGACCTGTATATGATGAGATGGCGCCATTAAATGTCCGACAAACAGAATGGCTTGTAGCAAGAGGTTTAGTTTGACAAAATTGCTATAAGTCAAGTAAGTTTGACTTTGAAGACCAATTTCGACACCATTGGCAATATTTATATAGCGTGTTTAATTTTTCTCAGTTACATTGATATGTGTACTAATCTAGAAGCTTCATAAAATCACCAATTAATAATAAGTGTGGCCTACAAAATTTCTAGAACGGCAAGAAGTCGAAAATCTAGTTTTGTGCGAATATCTTGGAAACGGAATCTAAGATATGGCTTTGACATACCATCTCATAATTAGCATGAAAAGGCTCAGAGGCTTAGAATTAGTTAAAAATGCTCGGGATACTTTTCACTGTAGAACAGTGTAATTGCTAGCCGAGTTTGATTGCGTACAAATGATTACAAATCTTTTGCAACAACTACGTGACTCGCGTGACTAAACACACACGCATTGCCAAAATGAGCATGCGTGTTTTGCCGGCCACTGATCTACATTAATTTTTAGTATTTATGTTGTTTCTAACACTTTCTTTGAAGTAAGAGCTTTTAAAAGCTAAATAAGAGCTTTTAGAAGCACATCGGCAAAGCAGTGCGCGTTCAACTACCAAATTTTCGCACCACAATTTTACCACCCTCCAGCAAAGCTTAAAGCGTCACAATTATGCTCTGCCATCCCTCGTCCGCTCGCAGCATCCACTGCGCAGCTGTTCGAGCTGTCAACCGGCTTTTGGATGCTGATGCTGCCCACCACCCACTGGCCAGAACCCAAGTTCACAGCCTGCAACAGGATAAAAGGGGGCAATTTAAACGTTGCCTGCTCAGTGGATGTTACATCCTCCCTGGCAATAGAGCGGCGGTTACACATAAATAAAAAAAATATAAATAAAATACAAGCGCAATTTTGCCGCCTTAGTGAAAATGGCTATGTGCGCCTAGCTAAGCACAAAGTGGAAAAGTGAAATACAGAAGATTGACTCAATATAATTAATTATACCGTAAATTAAAAGCAGATCTCAAAATGTTTTCAAGAGGACGAAATCGCTTCATAAATTTGATTTTACCGCTGCTGATTTTGCAACTAACCTGTAACTTACCTCCATTGGCCCAGGCATTGCCCGACGTCATCAAGATTGGTGAGTT
>JAEIFU010004553.1:0-12803 GCA_018904235.1 Lordiphosa stackelbergi | reverse complement strand
TTGTGGCATCCCCGATGAGTTCCCTCACGCGATAGCTGCAGCCACCTATCGATATTCATCGCACGCCTTCGAGATGAAGTTTGTTCCATCGCTGACGACGAGTCTCTCCCGCGAATTCTGCCAGCGTCGCTTCGATCATATTCAGTTTATTGTATTTAGCAAGTAATATTATTATTTAATAAAGTTAGTTATAACGATAACTAAAGTGGTGACCCCTAGTTCCGAAATAACAATAAACAAATTCAAAGCCCAGTGTTAAACAAATGAATTTCAATCTCTGACGAAATTCACACATACACACACAGGCGCTGCCGCCGGAGCGCCAGCAAAACACAACAAACTCGACTCCGCAAACAGCAAACTGTGCATAAAACATTTAACAAAAATCTTCAAACAAATGTACAAACAGTGTTTTTGCGAATTATTGTGAAATGCACACGGGCACACACATGCAGCAGCGACACATACGCTCACACACGCAGCCAACACGCCCGCATACACACATACAAACATGCCTACGGCGTCTGCACTCACAGCCTGCGATCGCCGTGGAAGCTGCGCTCCAACCAGGACTTGCGCATTCGCATCCTGCATTCCTGAGGTTTTGCTGATGGAATTTCTTCAAAAAATTGTGAAATTTCGACCGAGACGTACACATATGAGCACGACAACGGCGACACACAGACGCCAACATACATATGTGTGTACGTTCACACAAACGCAAACGGCAAACGCGCCAACTGCAACAGCTACAACAACAGGATGCTTTTCGAACGGCAACGCGCAGTCCTCTGTGCCCCATTGGTGCACACCTTATCCACGACACGCCCAACGCAGCAACCTGCACAACCTCAGTCCTACATCGGCGCCCAGTAGCAATCGCTGGCCCACTGCGTCACACCACGGACTTTATCGCACCAGCATCATCATCTTGTGGCCAACAACTGGACTACGGATGAATGCTCGGATCTCGACAACGGCGGCACCCACTACAGCGGCCGCCGCCTCCTCCAGCATACACATGTGATGCCAACATTTTCTTCCAACTTTACACGATTTCACAATGCACGCAATCGACTCTGCACCTACACGTAACTGATCTCACGTTGGTCAAGCATCCCACCAATTTATCAGATCTTACATTGTATGCAGCCGACCCTGCACGTACATTTTCTCGATCGCACGTTGGTTAGACATTCACCAATTCCGCCGATTTCCATTGTACGCAGCCTGCCAGACGATCGTTCCCAGCAATGAAAGTACGTCGCGCAGCTGAACTTGGCTCTTCATCGCATCCTTTATCATCGCCGATGTTTATGCCCATACCAGATCGACCACAAGCAACCTGCTTCAACTCGAGACGCTCTTTGTTTGGCAATTGATGCCAGCCTGAGTCTACTCACAAGTTCTCGATCTCAACACAAAGTCCACAACGCGTGGCAAGCGAAAGTCCACAACGAGTGGCAATCAAAGTCCACAACGCGTGGCAGACGAAAGTCCTTGATGTGAGGCAACCTCAACCCTACTCGAACATCTTGTTTATCGACGCACATTCGAAGCAACGGCCTTAACAAGAGATAACCATCGACACAACTACGTAAATCTGTACTCTGTGCACATGCTCAGTACTACGGATACAGTTCGTCGACTCAACAACTAATATCACAGCGAGAATCATCCTGCTTGGGCGAACTTGCTTGTCGACGCCCAATCGAAGCAACGGCCTCTACGCGAGCTTACCCTCGACATAAATTCTACTCCAACGAATCTTCACAGCAAGACACAGTTGTTCTGCGACAAATTGCAGCTCCTGTCAAGAAACCGTTGGAGCAACCCTGCCCTGACCCTCACAGATCTCACCGCTATCGTCGTCTACGGTAGAGCATCGCCAGCACCAACGACAACCATTAGAACCTCCATATTCTGGGCCCTACGAGGTGGTGAAACGACCTACGGATCGAGTCTTTGTCATTAAAATCGATGGCAAGGAAATAGCTGTTTCAACGGAGCGCCTTAAGCCGGCGTTTGTGACGAAGGAACAAGAAACTGGAAGCGACTCACAACCACCAAAGACGCTACGTACATACGAACGACCTCGTAAGGTTAGATTCGCTCCCGACCTGGTCACTGGGGAGGGAGTAGCTGTGGCATCCCCGATGAGTTCCCTCACGCGATAGCTGCAGCCACCTATCGATATTCATCGCACGCCTTCGAGATGAAGTTTGTTCCATCGCTGACGACGAGTCTCTCCCGCGAATTCTGCCAGCGTCGCTTCGATCATATTCAGTTTATTGTATTTAGCAAGTAATATTATTATTTAATAAAGTTAGTTATAAAGATAACTAAATCTATGGGGGGGGATCTATTTTTTATTTTTTTTATAATGATAATAGTAATTCCATCTTTTGGTATTTTGTTCGCTGCCGCAGCGCTGCTACTGCAGGTACGGTCGAGCTGAAGATTTCTATTTTTTCTTTATTTTTTGAGGATCGGTTCCAGGCTTTACAAATGTAGATCGCAGTTTATCTGCATAGCTAATTCCAGACATAATAAAGTCTTCTCTGGCCTGACTATTTCTGAAATATTTTCATGCTTGCCTTAACTTTCTGTGTACATAAAAGCTTCTTCTCCCTTCCTCTCCCTTCTCCCCCACATAAAACTTTCTTAGCAGACATGAATCCTGCCTTCTTCGCCCACCCCTTTCTTTTGCAGCTCTCCTCCTTGTCCCGCCAGGCATATAAATTATAATGCAGAGTAGGTGTAAAATTTTCGATTACGACTGGGTAGTGGTCCCACGAACACCCCCCGTTTGCTGCTCGTGCTGCTGCCCCGCTGCCTTTGTGTCCATCATCATCCCCCTTCTGGGCAGAAAGTCGTACGTTGTCCAGTGCAGGAGAAACGTCGCAAGGACACGGACATGCAGAGAGTGCACACATGGAGGACTCGAGCAACGTTTTGCATTTGCAAAATTATGCGGCATGTGTGTGTGCCTGTTGCCCCTCTCCCTGCCCCACCGTCAGTTGTTATTGTTGTTTGTGTGTTGGTGTGTGTGTTTGTGGCTGTGGTCAACCGGACGGGGCAACAGGGATAATTAATGAAATTAATGCGCCTGGGCATGAGTTTTAAGTGCACGAAATATATTCGATAAATGTAAATTCTAAATTATGAGGCACAAGTACAGTCTGTGCCGGAATTGGCTGGGGACTTTGTCTGTGCGTGCGCAGTTCTTACAAATCTTTCAACTAATCTTTAAACATTCTCCCTCTTTTAGGCCAACAAACCCACAATGCTTACTCTGGAGCAGTGACATGGCCGAGGGCTGTGAGGACTCTGCCGCTGCCAGTGCTGAATCCACAACAACAACAACAACGACAACGTCACAGTACAAGCTCGACAAGATGCTGGGCACTGTGTTGCCCTGTGAGGCGGCCATTGGTGCCACGCCCGGCAGCAACAGCAACAGCAGCAGCAATACCAACAGCAACAACAACAACAGCTCCGCCTCGGCCAGCAACATTGTGAAGCGAGAGTTTTGCGATGCCAGTCATATGCCTGGCATTGGGGCCGGCGCCAGTAGCGTCAACAACAACAACAACAACAATCCCAAAATGCAGACCAACAACAAAAACAGCAGCTGCAGCTCCTCCTCATCCTCATCGTCATCTTGCTCCTCGACCTCCTCGTCCAGCTCATCGATCAGCACTTTAACCAGTTGCACCACCGCGGCCATAGTGCCCTCACAATGCTCCACAAATGCCAACAAATCCCCGGGCTCACCCTATTCTCACTCACATAGCGGTGGTGCCGGTGGAGGAGGCACTGTGCCCAGTCCGCTGCGTGAGGCCAGTCCGTTGCCCATCAGTCGATCGCCGCTAAATGCCGCCGCATTGCAGTCACCCTGTGGTGCCACACCCGCCTCGCCGCCATCCAACTGCTCCAACAGTTCGTCCCATGTGCTGGCGCTCAACATTAAAACCGAGTCGGTGAGTCGCTCATTAGAGATTTGCAAAATGCAAAAATCGATCAATGTTAATGCTATTTCACTTTTAATTTGAGCAACTTATTGAGTGAACGGAACGTAGATTTATAGAGAGGAGGGAGATGAGTGCGTGAGTGGTTAACTGTAGGACTCAATGAGGGGTAACAAAGTGAATAATAAGAAACCCAAGTGGGTATCTATGGATAATATAAATAATTTGTTTAAAGAAATTTTGTAATGCTCGCAGAAGAAAACACTTAACCGTCTTTCGTTTAATGTTTAAATTAGGGGTGCCCAGACCCTATGCGCACGCCGCGCATTCGTTGCTGTTTTTCGCATGAGAAGAGCCTCACGTATGGCTAAGCGTAGTGCAACAACAACTTCATATGGGCTAATCCTGCGTTGCGGACGTTACATTTGTAATTTTGCTTGTTAAAATTGACACAGCTGGCGTCCACATTGGTATATTTTAATAATTTTTTTTTGCAAAATGCAGTTCTTTGGGAGTACTACTAAATAAAAGGTTATCTGTTTCTGAATCAAAGTTATGCTTGTTTAAAGTTCCGTTGCGGAAGTTATAAAAATGGAAGTCGACCTTGAGGTTTATGTACATTTCCACATTTTTTAGCGAATTTTGCGTAATAAACAAAAAAAGTCTGATCACAAAAAATTAAGTGGAATAAATGACCATTTCAACCCAGCTTTCAAAAAAATGATAAGTCGTCCCGTTATTAAAATATCTTAATTTTTGGTCTGTTGCGGACGTTACACTTTTTCCATTAAGCCAAACGGTATACAAAAATTTTTTTCATCCGATTGACTTTTAACTTGGTTTGTAAGCATTGTATGCGAAATAATTCGACACGTGTTTTCCCGATTTTCGAAAATCCGCCCACGTGGTTTTTTTTTGTCAGATTAAAGGGCATGAAAAACTCTGTTTATTAAGCCAGTTTGGAAAACCAAATTATTAAAATTCATTCTGTTAAATTAAAAAAAACCCTATTTTGCGTTGCGGGCGTTACACACAGTAAACCGATTTTTAGTTCAAATTTTTAATATATATTAGATATCTTACAAATATAATGAATACTTTAAATTAAAGAAAATGAATCAAATTTTAAGTTTAGCTAAGCTCAAAATACTGAAACGACTGTTTTTGCCATGTTTTTGACCAATATAAAAACCCTTTTTTCAAAAATTAATACAAGCAAGAGGTAAGTGGGTATGCCTCTGCCAAGAACAAACAAACCATCGTAGAACAATATTGCTTACATATTTTGAAGCTTGAATATGTATCCTATTATTCCATTAACAAACATTTGGATTTTGGACAACTTTAAATTTCAGCCCTTGGTTTAAAAATTTTCGGATTAGCCCATTTGTGTTCTCTCTTCTCGTTCTTTCCGAGTGAAGAATTTGTATGTTGGCGGCGAATGATTTCTTGATTTCACACACAAACAAAAAACTGTAAATTAAATTATCAGAAATAGTTCTGCGATTTTTTAAAGCACATTTACACGAAGAGACTACGTTGTATACTGCCCCAAAGAATGCAATGCTTAAAACAGTACAGTGAGGTAGTCCCATTGCATACTTTTGGGCAGTGTACAATTTTGTCATTTCAAATACATGTATTCTATCTTCGCATAAAAAAATCGTATAACTTTTTGGTATTCCTATCTTAGAGCTACAAAAATAGTACTTTACGATGATTTTATGAAAACACCAAAAACAAAATGAAGGTTGCCTACAAAACTTGCCTAAAAATGCCCAAATAAAGGTAATTTTATAAAAAAGGTTGTATTATCCAAAATTGCGACATGATGAAGCATTGTCTAAACAGTTTCGGGTTGAAGCACTCGAAAATCATATACGGGTGTGTTCCAGAAATCTCGAGAGATTTTGGTATAAACGCTTGCATATCGAACTAAAACTGCTTGCCCTTATTATGATTATTATGATTAGATGACAAAAGTTGAGCGATTTGAAACCGCCTGCTCAAAACCAAGTAGATTTGATGCGTAAACCGTACGCCTTCCACATAATCTAGTAGGCGGTCTGATTCTTGGCACTTCCCAAATAAAGTAGTCCCAGTTTAGTTCGAACTGCAATCGTTCATACGAAAATCTCTAGAGATTTCCAGAACACCCTTGACTTAGTCCTTACCCTTTATTCTAATCCTTTATTCTAATCGCACCAAATACCCAAAGCTGTTCCGGAGGCCCTTTCAGGTCTGACCCTTAAGGGGCTACATGGGTTTCGTCGGGTAAAAAAATGCATATTTTCAATATTTCGAGGGGTCACCGGAAATGACGTCACAAAGGAGTTTTAATTTTTGTTTTTTTTTGAAAATTTCAGAAATTATTCTTTAAATATGTACCAAAAAAACACACGAGAAAGTTTGAATTAAAAAATTATTTTTTACATGGAAAAAATAAACGATCAAAACGATAGTACGCTGGCTCTAGGTCTCGTTATGTTATGTGCAAACAAACTTCAAAAAGCAGGAACACAACACAACACAAAGGAGGCTAGGTGGTCATACAGCTGTTTCATTGGTACTTCTACCAAATCTTCAGTGACTTTCGCCGAATGTACTGGCCCCAACAACTCTTCCTCCATGCCGGGGCTGCCATAATCGTTTGGGAATTCTAAACGACTTGACAGCAAAGTCCGGCACACATAAGAACAGTGCTGGCTGCCAGTACCTTTGTGACTGTGTTGTGTTCTCCAATCTTGGCTTTAAAAATAGGCCTTTTTTTATCCGACGAAACCCATGTAACCCCTTAATTTAATTTAATAATAATTTATATATTTTGACATTATTCTTCGACAACCTTTCATTTCAAACGTGACTCACGTCACATTTAATTTTGGGCCACCTCTAAAATGGCCAATAACTAAGTCAATTGATTTGATTGCATTTAATTAGCCTGACAAACTTCAGGCGCTGGATCATTAATTAGTCACAGCTTGGACTCGGGCTAATCATTAGTTTTTAATCTGCCACAAAATGTTGCAATCAAGGGCAAACAGCGGCGGCGTCAAGAATTGTATGCCCCGCGGCCTCGGTGACTCCAACCGAGTCGTGCTCTAGAATCGGTCACAAACAAAACAAAACACAAAAATTTTTGTCCCAATTTTAATGACCATAAAAAAAAAAAACTGTAAGCAGAACCAGAACTTTGTGCAATTGTCAGCAATAAATAAAAAAAAAAAATTCGCATGTCCTCGTTTTGGGATTTTGCCTGCTAGCGCATAGTTGACCAGCGAATCAGTTGAAGACAAAGTGCCCAACGATTCAAGTTGTTGTTATTGTTATTGCTGCTGTGGGGTTCGATTTTCAAGTTTATTTTTGTTTAATTTGATTGAGAGGGCCCATTCTGAATGTATCCAGTTATGAGCTTGGGTGTTCAATGAGAAGAAATTCTCCCATAACTATAAAAGCTTTGTCTCTGTCTGCTCCATTTGAATGACACAATCAGCACACAGCATACACGCACACAACTTCTTAACAAAATGTTGTTAAAAGCAATTAATAACAAAATAAAAAATAAAGCAATCAAAGACGAAAAAAAGTGCATAAAATTTATGTGCTTGCAGTCAAATGAGTAATCGCCAGAGACACGGACAAAGCCGCAAACATTTATTGAAAATTAACCAAAAAAAAAAAAAAAAGCACAACAAAAAGCCAAATAATAAGCGCAAAATAATCAGCACACATTCGCAGCAACAACAAAAACAGTTGCAAAAAATATAAGAAATAAATTTATTATTGGCAACAGTCAAACAAGAAAATCCAGGTGCAATAAAAATCGTATTAAAGGCCACAGAAAAAAAAGGTTACAAAAAAAATCATAGAAGGAATTCTGTCAAGGAAATCTACGAATTTGGGCATACCCTTAAAATTCTAAAATTAAAGGAAAATCAGCAAATTTTCATTTGAAAGACAGAAAAAAATGAAGCAAAATCTGAATTGGAAAGTATCACAGCTTTTTAATAACCATCGAACAAATTTTCACTTAGGACTGCACACTTCAAAGACAGAAAAAATGAAGCAAAATCGAAATTGGGAAGTACCACAGCTCGTAAATAACTATCACAAATATTTTCACTTAGGACTGCTTCTACTTCCTACTTCAAAGACAGAAAAAAATGAAGCAAAATCGGAATTTGGAAGTTCCACAGCTTTTAAATAATGATTAAACAAATTTTCACTTAGAACTGCACACTTTAAAGACAGAAAAAATGAAGCAAAATCGGAATTGGGAAGTACCACAGCTTTTAAATAACATCAAAATTTCACTTAGGAGGAGCTTAAATAATGATTAAACAAATTTTTACTTAGGACTGCACACTTCAAAGACAGAAAAAATGAAGCAAAATCGGAATTTGGAAGTTCCACAGCTTTTAAATAATGATTTAACAAATTTTTACTTAGAACTGCACAATTCAAAGACAGAAAAAAAAAGCAAAATGGAAATTTTGAAGGACCACAACTCGTAAAAAACCACCAAATATACTTTCACTCAGCACTGCACAATTCAAAGACTGAAAAAAAGCAAAATAGAAATTTTGAAAGACCACTGCTCGCATGTAACCATCAAAAATATTTTCACTCAACACTGCACCATTCAAAGACACACAAAAAATGAAGCAAAATCGATATTTAACGCTACTGTCAAGTGGCTATAGTTAAGCAAAAAGCCCTGACTTATCAGACATTAACCCAATTACAGGCCATTGTTAGCCCAGCTCTCAAAGAATGTACACACAACCTCTTAAATTGTTGAGCCTTCCATATAAAGCTCATCCATCTAATTGGCTTCTCAGTTAATCTTCAATTTTTATTACAAATATTTACCACAAACATCCACCTCAAAAGTTGTAAACTTGTTTTATAGGAAATTTATTAAATATTTTTTGGTTAAACTATATTACAGCTAATTATGAGCCTGGCAACTTGAAAAGCTGTTTTGTAGTTTTTAAGGCCAAGGCGGCAGCACTTGAAAGCCAAGCCAACTCGGGCCAGTCATCTAGCCAGCCAGGCAGCCTGCTGTGTGACTCATAGCCAACTAATGAGCTAAAGTCGCAGCTAAAGCCTGGCCTGGCCTGGTCTAGGCCTAGGCCTGGGCCCATGGTGAAAGTACAGTACTCGTACTCCAATTTCAGTTTGCTAATTATAAGCCGGGCACACACACAGAACATAGAACATGCCACGCATGCGCAATGAACTGTGCGCGATGGTGGCTTCCATGTCCATGTCGATGTCTTTGCTTTGAGCTCGAGTTGAAGTTGGAGTTCTACGTGCGTGCCAAGCGGATTTACACCCAGCACCACCACCAGGTGGGTGTGTGTGAGAGAGCCACTCATGATGATGTCGAGGATGATCATTGCAACCGGTTTGTGCAATTTAAAAAAATGCTGCAAATACTTGAGCGGGATTATCCATGGAGGAGGCCCGACCTGATTTTTGATTCTGGCTCTGGCTATGGCTCTGACACTGACTCTGACTGTGTGCCTGTGTGTTTTGTTGCATGTAAATCGTTTGTAATTAGTTAAAAGTCTTGACGCGTAGAAACTTTCAAAAAAGGAGCAGACAATAATTGCTTATTAAATTAATGTTGTCTTGTGTAGCAAAAATATTTTTACGTTTTATGACTCGACGAGGGGAGCGAAAATTGACTGCAAATGAGTTGAAGAGTTATTTAAAGGAGAGTTGGTAGGGGAAAAAACTATCAAGGCTAAAGTGGCAGGTTGTTGATAACTTAGTATAAACTGCTGAATTTTAAGCACATGCTTCCGTCGAGCTAAGATAAACCCAGATACTTTTAGTTAAGTGTAAAATTGGCTTTGCAGCCCCAGAGGTGCTTTCAATTTTCGCATAAGAGAAAGGGACCTACAGTTTAACGCCGAACGGTAAAGTTTGACCAATAGCTGGTGCCAATAAAGAAAACAATTATTTTATAAGATGTTCCGAGGCGGGATCGAACCCACGACCACCGCCGGGCCAGCACAAGATCCTCTTCTTCATCTCGTTATATAAGTTGGTGAACAAAAAAAACTCTTTTTATATTACTTAATGAAACTTCGGCGTGTGTACGTCAGTACTCCACCCCGCTCTTCCTCTCGAGTTGTACCCTTTACTGAAGCTTCTTCTTGCTTCTTTTTCATCTTGCTCTTATTAGGGATTTTTCTCCTTTGATGAGCTTATTAATCATATTGCTGGGCTTTGATAATGAATCACTTTTACATATTGTAGCTATGCCAGTGCCATTTTAATATAATAGAATGCGCAAAATAAGAACATGAACTTGTGAACTTGTTCGGACACCCGGTACAAGAGTAAGAGTAAGAGATTTTACTCTAGCTTGCTTATGATAGTGTAATGCAGAAACCCACAAAACATACAAAGGGCTTGAGCTGGAATTGCTGCAGTTGCCCATTAATCTAAATCCTTTCAAAATTTCCAAGATTTGTAGACTAGCTAAACATAAAGATAAACTGAAATTGCTCAGAGACCTTTCAAAGCTTCTGTTCTCTCATTGATTGCAGCAGTCGTCGGCCAGCCAAATAGAAAGGACAGATAAATGCGCTGAATAAAACGCATACATATATGTTTGCGAGTGACAAGCTCCATCTCCAAAAAGCTGAACAATCCTTATTTGATATTTGGTCTCTATTTGTACATTTTTGCTTAGACCCATGTAGTATGCCTTAAAGCTTGTTGATTGATACTTAATGCATTGCAGAGTTTGAAATTCTGCCAACTTCTCTGCTCTCCCTGCCGACCATTGATTTAAATCAGGGGACGACAAAACACTGATTCTCATTTTGGTGTTGCGTGTGTGTGTTTAGGCACGCTCACTTAGCACTTCGTTATTGTTGCAAAAGAGCGTAGTATAAGACCGTTTTGCTGTCGGTGTGTAGACGTCGCTGTTGTATACACAGAAGATAGGGATACGCCGTAATCTGATTTAAATAAATAGAAATCGGCCTTACAGCGCCCCAGAGGGGAAAAACCCCTTTTTTCGTCATAAACTCCAATAATAAAGACAGAAAGTTGAATCTTTAAATATTTGCTGTATATAAAATACATTAATTTCGAATAAATTTTTATTGCCGGTTTGACCACGTCACCCCCGCCACAGCTATCTTAAATAAATTTCCACGATGTTTTTTAGGTACATTTACGCTGTGAGGAGTGAGAAAAACCTTTTTTTTTTTCGATACAAACTTTTCAAATCCACGTATATACTAGTTTTATATGCGTTTTCATAATTCTAAGCATGTTTTAAGAAAATATCGAAAAATGCCCTAGAAAAGATAGGTCTAAGAAATATACTTAATAAGAAAAACTTTTCTGTTGTCAATGATATCGCGCAAAACTCAAAATTTTCAAATATAATATGCTTCCACATAAGTCTGCTAAGTTTGGTCCAAATCGGTTGACTGTAGCATATAGCTGCCATAGGAATAATCGTTCGAATGAATGAAATTGTGAAAAGCAAATTATTTAAAATCTTTAATTATATAAATATTACAAGCTGAAGAGCCAAAGCTTCTTCTTTCCTCTATTTTATGTCATTGCTTTCAAGAAAAAAAGTTCGGTTTATTTGATCGCACAGTCAAATATACCTTGTCTATATGTATTCAAATAAAAAAAAAAAAAAAAAAAAAAAAAAAAAAAAAAAAAAAAAAAAAAGATTTCGTCATTGCGCAAATATGCGCTTTAAGTTGGTTTAACTCTTTTTAAATATTTACAGAATAAACACAGACTTCCAAACTTAGCACTTTCGGTAATACGGTATGCAATCTTGCTAGTTCTGCTCCGGGACGAACACAAGAAATTGAGAATTTCAGGGGTGCCATGTTGGTGAATTCACTAGCGATTTTCTTTTGAGTGATTTCAGTTCTTTAGCTTGTTCACAAACTCTTTCGAACTTGACTGCGTAGCGTAGACACCGCAAGTGAAAACTAGATTAGCCTTCTTATGCTAAGTTTTTTTATTAATATTTTGAATGTAAGGTATTTGGTTAGTTCTTTTAAACAAAACAAACTTAATTTTCTTCAATTGAGGCACATTTTTATTTCACACAAAAAGTTCAAATTTTCCGGCCGTCAAAAAAGATACCTTGCAAGTTGCAACTCTAGCTGCTGTACGGTAACGCAAGAACGGCGATCGAAAATGTGAGCTAAATAATTGCTTTAATTAAAATGGCCTCTCGCAGTACAGATAGCAATCGACGATATACTTAGGCAAGATTATACGGGTAAACGATGTGTGTGCTTGAAAATAACATTGGGTCATTTACTATTCAATTCAAGCAATCGGAGGAAAGGTTTTCCGACTTCAGTTCTTTCCAGGCTTTAAAAACAACTTCCTTGTCGCTTATTACTGTGAGATTGAGGACAAGTGCTTATGCTCCTTCATAAAAGCCATCACATTTCGCTCTGGACATCTGTTCGATGCTTTCGCCATAATAATTAATTTTCAATGAAACACCTCGGAAGAATATTAAAAATTTACCAAACATTTGAGTGGCTTCTCGTCATTACTTTCTTTCATGTCGGCGTTGCCACTTTATTCAATCCAGATTGGCAGCAATCGATTTGCATAAATTGTACAATAATTAAGCGAAGATCAACGAAAAATTATTGCTAGTTAATCTAATTTTTTCTTTGCCTTTTAACACAAAATCGTTATTTTTTTATAAACAAGTTGTAATATTTTGGGAATTTTTTTTGTTTGGGCCGTACAATTATGAAATTAAATACTGTTAAATATATTTAAGCCATTTAAATTTATTTTTAAATTTTCTTA